>AWUE01017547.1:0-89417 GCA_001974825.2 Corchorus olitorius
ATCATATGCGCTATCAACGTATTCATCTTTAGTTTCTAAACATTAACCTATAAAAGAATTCTCTTTCTTCTCTTTAGTAAATGAAGATATATATATATATATATATATATATTGATATACACATATAAATTTATATAGCCTTTGGAAAGGTCATTGATGATATATAACACACATCATTGAATATTCAGCAAAGTTTAATTTTCATCAAAACATATTACTCTCAAGATTTTTCTTTGAAAGCAAAGCAGCATTTGAATTATTATTGAATAACTATATGCATAAGACATGAGTTTTCTTAATTTCAGACATTTTTTAAGACACCCATTAACCAATATAACGTTTTTCTTTTACCATATGCATGTGCATGTGACTCATTCTATAGGCAAATTTGCCTTTCCTTTACAAAATCTTTCCATCTCATCTTTGGCAGTTGGCACTTTTAATTATGGCAAATTATACAATACACCGGCGGTGGAGTTTAGCAGACTACACAAACGGGTCCTAAAGGATGACATGTATCCTCTAGGGACTGGATTGAAATATTTAAAACTTAATTAATTCAAAAAATGGAGATGTGTCAAACTCCACAACCCGCTTGTGGAGTCCAAAATTTACACCGCCGGTGTATCAAATAATTACCCTTTAATTATAAAACTAAACCCAGAAAAAAAAAAGGTTCTTAAAAAAGTTTTTCCACTTTAAACATTTATTTTTCTATCAACTTTTTCGTTTTTCTCCCTTATTTTTTTCCTTTTAAACACAAGTTACCACTTTCTCTTAAAGCAAACATATAGAATGAGAAAAATGAGAACTTTGACAACCATGCAAAAACTCTCATTATATCTGCTAAAGCTAGCCTTTCTCCCTGGGGCCTTTGCAGAAAAAGGGCTAAAATATAATTAGCAGAAAAAAACAACAAGGGTTTTAATTTGGAAACCATATGGATTCCCTTTTTACTGAGTGTAATTAATTTTGGCTCAATTTTGTCACCACATACACACTCTATGAGCGGCCACACAAGCAGGCCAAAAATAACTTGTTTTTGACTAAACTTAATTGCTTATTCAATATATATATTCTTTCACCCTTTGCCTCAATTAGGGAAAAAAGAATTCAAATTTTTTAAAGCTTTTGGGGGAAAGGAAAACTTGTTTTATAGAGCTCTTTTCTTAGTTGAGGAAAATTAATAAGTAAACAGAAAGAAAGTCTCAAAGCAGGGCAGACATTTTGTTCCCTCTAATGTTTGCATATTGCACTTTCAGACATTTCATCATAATGTCCTTTTATCTATATCTTGGTGGCATTACATGCAAAATGAATATTCCTTCTTAAAAGTATTTAACAAGACAAGCTTATTGGCAACAATGGATAGGCCAGCATTTTCTTTTAAAACTTTATGACCCTATCTTTTTAGATATTAATTATGTATTTAGCAATAAGTTTCATCTTCTTAATTAGAAGATAAACATTCTTTTAAAGCATTCAAGTGACTAGGCCAGCCTGCATGCCCTAGAGGGGCGGCATCTTTTTTTCATTTTCATTAAGTAAATGAAGAGAGAAGAATATCATAATTTATAACTTTAAAAAGATTGAAAATCTTGAACACATAGACAAAAATGATTTTCAATCCCCATGACAAGAGTTATATTATGCATGCATCCATAATGCTTATAATATAGTTTATTTGCATAATTTAAATATATATATAGCTTATAACATATGCTTATAATGCTTATAATATAGTTTAAAATTCAAATTCCCTTTCCACATATCTAGTATTGAAGCGGAAAAAAAAACATATAGAGCACCAAGCTAGTGATCTATATATCACTATTATATATATATATATATATATATATATATATATATATATATGGAGATTTCGCCCACCAACATATATAAAAGCTTCATTTTGGTCAATACATATTGTCCCATTAATTAGCTTAATTTGAAGGTTATTAAGGAGAAAAAATGAACACGCCCGTCACTAAATATATATAATAATGATGTTATTCCTTTGACAAATCAACCCCTAGCTTTAACATTTATTTAAAGACAATGAATAATGGATAACCTTTTTTTCAAAAGACATCTACGACACTAAAATATTCGTTTAACTAGCCAATAATTACAACTATACTTAATTATATTATTATATTAATTAATTCAAATTTTTAATAGCCTTTTGACAATTATTCCATGCAAAAAAACTTTGATCTGAATTTTTATATACTGTTTATACTATAACGATGGTCCCAACTCCCGACCTTGTAAAAATATATTCCTAGTTGATAAGAGAATCTTAAATCCAAAAGCAGGGCTCATATGTATATAATAGTACTAGAATATTATGCTTAGGACCTTTCATTTTGTCTTTGACATTGACCTCTTCAAAACATGTCTATCATAACGACAAATTCTTCCCTGAAATTTCCATGCCTTCTTCTTCAAACTCTTTTCTTTTTTTATATATTATGACTTTGAGGTTTTTCTCTTTTCCTTTTTTAGCCAACCACAATTCATATGCTGTTGTGTGTCTTGTTTCAATATTTACGTTTACCTTAGTTTAATATAGAGGCACCCGAGTATTTGGTTTAACTACTTGGTAAAATGCTTCCTATAATTATTGAGATTTCAAATTTAAATATCACGGTATGTGAGTTTCATTCATTATTAATAATTACTGTTGGTGTCACTGTTCGGAGAACTTAACTGACTTTATCAGCGTCTTATGTATCTAAAAAAAAATATACATATATATTTGTAGCTAGGGTACGCCATAATTGAAAATGTGTACCAAGAACAAGTTTTTACCAACATTCTCACCTAATATGTAGAAGCAAATGTTCTTGAACTTTACGAATTAAAACACATATAGTCGAGGCATTGAGTTTTCATTAAGATTAACAAGGCACTAGCGTAAACAAAAACAAGGTCAATTCTGATAGGAAATGGAAAAATTAGAAAAGTCAATGGTGGTTCAAACTATATATATTTGTTGATCTTGTAATTTGTAATTGTAATCCAAAATTAAAGGGCTACAATAGAATATAAAAAGTATTGTCCAAAAAGTGGGCTTTAAGCAAGTCCCAAATCTGAGATATTGGGCTCATAGGCTCTAATTGAAGAGGCTCTCTTGGATCCAATCCAACTATCCAAGCATATAAGAACTCAACTGTTTTCCTCTATGTTTTTATTTTATCAACAGAAAGCTTAACTCAATTCCATAAATGGATAAAGCCCAAGTTGTTCCATTCCATTTCCACCCAAAATCCAGGTGTAAAGGCCCATGTTTTTTGACATAATAAAACAAAATTAGTAGTTTTATTAATTTCCTTTTTTGGGACACAAAACAAAACAGAAAAAAAGAAGATTAATTAATTAATTAATCCTGCCTGGCCAAAAAAAAATCCTGTAAAAATAGGCGGAAAACAGTAAATTTTTTTTTTAACGGAATCGGAGGTGGTGATCTGGTGGGAAGAAGGAAAAAAAAGTTGAAAAAACAAAAGGGAGAAAAAAAAAAAAGAAGGAAAAGGAAGCGATATTGTTACTCAAAGATTGTTTTTTTCATGTCAAAAGCCACGAAGTAACAGCTGAATAAATCCATTTGCTCTACGAACGGATTCGAGATCTAATATTATTCTGCCTCCAAATTTTCTCAGATCTCCTCCGTCTTCTCTGATTCAAACTTACATTTCCTTCGATTGATTTTTATATCCATCCGCCATGGATTTCATGAAGGTCTTTGATCAGACGGTTCGCGAAATGTAAGCTCTGAACTCCCTTGTTCTCTATTTTGACCCGAATTTTGTCTGATTACTATTTATCGCAATAATAAGTTTGTTTAATTTGTTCTTTTCTTTCTAATTTCAGAAAGAGGGAAGTGAATCTAAAGGTATTGAAGGTTCCTGAGATTGAGCAGAAGGTGAGATCAAATGCAATTTTTGTGTTTTTTGAATGCTTATTGCTTCGCGAAATGTGCTTAAGATTTGATGATTGCTCATTTGTTTATGGGATTCAATTTTTTGTTTTAAGGGAAAGAAAGAGAGATTATAACTTGGTGTATAAGATAGAGCTATCTATAGATTAGAAGCATTTACTGTTTACTGAAAGAATTAGTTCATCTTTAAATAGAGGTGTATGCTATGATTGAAAGTTCAGGTTAACTTTTGTCAGCTGAAAATATCTTTTTTGGTAGAATGTACTCTCTTATTGTTTATTAATGGATGTTTCTGATCCTTGATGAAAGATATGATTTTGTTAACCTTGACTTGATCTTTTGCACTACTATTTTCTACTTTGGTGTTAAAACTCAAATGTTTAGGTACAAAGTGCATGTTTCATTAGAAGTCTGATTACTGGTGCAAAATGCATTGCCTTTTTACTTGTAGCCTAAGTTTTCAAATCTGCCAACTTCGGTTTTTATTATGGAAATGGTGGAAATGTATGATCTATTGATGTTGCATGAGATCCAGAATTATTTATGATATTCCTTTCACTTTTGCGGTTTTATCTTAAATTTTGTTTACTGTGGTTGAGTGGCTAGCTCAGAATTTGGTAGGTAATGATAAATATGTGTTACTGTGTTTATAATACTGCTGTTAGTTTTTCTGGTGATACTACAGGCAATTTTTGGAGTAGATGTAAAGTTTTATTAGGATTAGTCTGGTTACATAATTATTTTCGCAAATGTATGCAGGTATTAGATGCAACAGATAATGAACCATGGGGTCCTCATGGTACTGCATTGGCAGAAATAGCACAGGCCACAAAAAAATTGTAATTTTTTGCACAGATTTCCTTTCATTCAATTAATTTTGTGTCTTTTCATAGTATTAGTGTATGGAAGAGATCCCCACTTTATGCTAATTGCATGGGCTTTCATTTCTTGTAGCACTGAATGTCAGATGGTTATGAATGTTCTTTGGACTAGACTGGGTGAGACTGGAAAGGACTGGCGCTATGTCTACAAGGTTTGTATATACTTCTTCCATAACATGACAAACCAGTCACCTAATAGTAGAAACTTGATATGTATTATCTATGATCCTTTTCTATGACTTGAACATCTAAAACTACTTCTCTTCCAGGCATTGGCTGTTATCGAGTATTTGATTTCTCATGGATCTGAACGTGCAGTGGATGACATCATAGAACATACTTTCCAGATTTCTGTAAGGCCTGAACCTCCTATATTTTCTGAGAGTTACCTATGCAATTCCTTCACAGTTTATCGAATAAAGTTGAATGCCCTCTGATGTTCTGCATCCCCTATTTGTTTTGCATTTGGCAGTCCCTTACAAGTTTTGAATATGTTGAGCCAAGTGGGAAAGATATGGGAATCAATGTCCGGAAGAAAGCAGAAACTATAGTTGGCCTTTTGAATAATAAGGAAAAAATACAAGAAACTAGAAACAAAGCCGCTGCAAACCGTGACAAGTAAGTTTATTTTCTACAGGAACTGAAATCATACGCTTATTTGTACCATTATCATTGGCTAATGTCTGTCACCATTTTTAGGTACGTTGGCCTATCATCTAGTGGCATAACTTATAAATCTAGTGCAGCCTCATATAGTAGTGGTGGGTTCCAAGGTGGTAGGGATAGGTATGGAGGGTTTGGTAGCACAAGTGACAGCTACAGAGACAGTTATAAAGAAAAGGATCAGTATGGAGAAGAAAAGTATGATCCTGATACCTATGTGAAGTCACGTCGAGGGAGTACAAGTGATAGCCAAGGGTACTCTTCAAAGGAGTCTACACGTCTTGGCAGGTTTATGTCTTTATATTATTACTAGTTCCAAATTCTTAAATTATTTGTATAGGTTTATGTCTTGGCATGCCTGTTTCCATCCATTGTGAACTCCGGAATTGTTAGGACATGTGTTTGAGGATTCATTCAATTCATTTTTATCCTCGTTTTCTCCCACCTTTTCTTAAAAAATGTTACTATTCATTTACATCTTATATTCTAATGTTTGTTTTACAGCAAGGAGCCAAACAATAAATTCTCTTCAAAGTTGAGTGGTTCTAATAAATACAGTCAAAGCACAAGCAGCCCTTCAAACGGTGATGATGATGACTTTGATGATTTCGATCCCAGGGGAACATCCAGTTCTAGTAAGAAAAATATTCATTTCTTGTGTAGAATCATTCTTCAAAGGTTCCTTTTATCATTTATAACCTTAATCTTAAATATGTATAAATCCTCTTTCCTCCAGTTCATTCCATTAACAGCCCGAGAGTTGGTTGAATGAATGCTGTTTCCACTTGAATAATAGGTTTTATATTGGATGTGCTTTACTAATGTCTTGTTGATTTTTCTTTTGATAGAGCCAGCACCTGCAAATTCTAACCAAGTGGATCTGTTTGGACAAAGTTTAATTGACTTCGATACACCAGAATCTGTCCCTGCAGAAAAGTCTGCTGTGAATACTACTGATTCAACCGAAGTTGATCTATTTGCTGATGCAACTTTTGTGTCTGCACCAACCAAAGTGGCAACTGAACCAAGTCCAAAGGTACCGGTAAGACATCTTGTTTTTCATCTAATTTTTGGAAATGCAAACATAAAGTGTTGTTGCTATTGCAATTGAATTGACCTTCAGGGTAGTGGTGCATTTGTCTTTTAAATAGATTTAACTAGCATGTCATGTGACATGGAATTCAATATTATATTTTCGCCTCTGCCTTGGACTGTTTGGTTGGTTAAGCGCAAGAGTTCAATGATCTCTTGATCTTAAGACATGCTTTCTTTGAGGATGTAGAGTATTAACATCTTTATACACAATCTGATTTTCAGTTAGATATTGTTGAGGAATTTGACTAGTCAACATATTTCTTAATTACATGGAGCTGAAGTCAGCTTTTTCCTTTCCCTATTTTAATTTGTGCAGGAACAGGTTGATTTATTTGCTTCGCAGCCTGCCATCACGCCTGCAGCCTCTCCAACTGTTGACCTCTTTGCAGCTGCTGATCCAGTTGTGCAACCAGAGCCCATGGCCCCAAAGTCTGAACCAGCCAATGCAAACGTTGTTGATCCATTTGCTTCTGTTCCATTGAACAGTTTTGATGGATCTGACATTTTTGGTTCATTCACTTCTCATTCTGATTCAGCTTCCAAAGAAACAACACAAAATCCCATCAATGGTGGAAACCTTGACAATTTGAGTACAAAATCATCACAAGACTCTAAAGCTCCTCAAAAGAAGGAAGGTTTTCAGGTGAAGTCTGGAATATGGGCTGATACACTGAGCCGTGGAATAATTGATCTTAATATATCTGCTCGTAAGTGTCTCTCTTAGTTAGCACCCCATAATTTATTATTCTTGTTGTGTAAATTCATTTTCCAAATAGTGAACTTTCTTCCCTTTCTTCATAAGTGCATCCTTTAGGCATCATTTACTCACTTTTTCATTGTCATTTGAAACCTTTGCAGCCAAGAAGGTTTCACTGGTAGATGTTGGCGTCGTTGGCGGATTGACTGATGTAGATGAAAGAGATAAAGGACCTCCAACTTCATTTTATATGGGGAGAGCGATGGGTACCGGGTCTGGTCTTGGTAAAACTGGGTTTACATCTACACAACAAGCAAGTGGTGACGATGATTTATTCTCAAGCCTTGGCAGCCAACAGTATCAATTTGGTGGCTTCAAGAAGTAATTTTGTTCCTTCTCTTTTCCCCTAGCATTCTTTTCCCAAAAAATGAAAGAAGAGAAATTGCGTATATTGTGTGCTAGTTTTGTTCATACATTCATTGCAAGGATATATAGTAGTGTTATATATATATTATTTTGTATTGATCATGAGGGGATACACATTCATTCACAGGTTCTCCCCATAAAGTTTCCAAATGTTTCCCATTAACCTGCTGTTTGTAAGTTGGTGTTGAGATTTTGATTCAAGTTAGTTTGGCAGCATGTTTTTTGTTGTAATCTTATCTTGCGCACACTCCGTTGAATAATCACATAATTAGCATTTGTGAGAATCAAGTTGTATTTTGGCCAAAATAAAAATTAATCAAGTTGTATAGCTCATTCTGTAGTGTATCTATCAAGAGATCGTCCCAATAATGGCTTATGATTATCATAAATTTCGACCTTGATATGTTTGTACCAGGACTCGAACCTAGTTCTTAAAGATGGAAGAACAAATATCCAACCATAGAATAAGGGGAGAACCAGTTTAAAAACAAGTTTTCATTCTTCTGAAAATGATGAATTAATGTGATAGCTATATCCGAGCCTAGCCAAGTTTAGTTTAGGTCTTGCCTTACCCAATACAGGCCTTCGGCCTTCCCCGGCTATAACCAACCCAATTAGATTATTATGATAAACTGACTGTAACTTAATTTCTATATATTATATTTAAAATTTTAAAATGCACCAAAAAAATATTTAAAATTTTAAAATATAAAAACATTGGTTACAATTATTGTTTAATTAAAAATAATATTAAATTATATAAAATAGATTATACCAACGAGTAACGACAGTAAAGGAATTTTAAAATTTTAAATTCAGCTCAGCTTGACTTTCCCATAGATGAAAAACATCAATTATTACATTTTTTTAAGTCTATATATTTCTTTTTCATGCTCCAAAACTGGCCATCCTCATGTAGATAAAATTTTCCCTTTAAAGTAAAGATTCATTTGCTTCTAAGCCTACCTCCAATAACAATACCAGATCAAAACAGAATTCACTTTAGTTTGGTAATAACAATTCGCTGTACATACAGAGGTCAGGCAAAAACAAAGTCTCTCGGGAGTTTGTGATCATCTGATAACAGTTTTAGGAGAGAGACCCTAGAGAAAATTCTCGATTTTAATCCATCATTCTTCCTCTCAGCATGGCTTCAGCTTTTCTCACCTGCTTCACAGGTCCTATGATGAATACCTGCATATATAGAATCCATCAAGGCATTACGAACTCAATTAGGGGGATACTAGATATTTAAGCAAAAAAAATAAAATAAAAGGTGAGAATATAAAAAGGTAATTACTGATTACTTAATTGAAGACTAACCTTATCTGGTGGACCCTTAGCACCACCGAGAAGGATTTCCGCACTGCAAGAACATGAATTTCGAGGAAAGAATAGTTAAAACAAATTTAAAGCTCGAAACCCAAAAGAGACATGCATCTTGTTTGTGAGGAGTAAGGTCGGGGAGAAAGAGAGGTATATTACTTGCAAGACTCCTTTATTGACAAGATGGAAGACCCTTTTCTTCCAATAATACGTCCCATCTTCCCTTGAGGAACATCGAGAACAGAAAGTATTTCTTCCTCGGGAGCATTCCCCTCCATTATCAAGTTTTCTACAGAAACAAATCTCTCTCTTGGTCAGAGTATCCCCAGAAAGTAAAATAATTCTAACAAAAAATGCTGAGTCCAGTACAAGTAGGAACATAGACTGGAAAAAGAAGCGAAATATAGTTTGAAACTTGAATGCTTTGACATGATGACAATCATGCTAAACAAGAAATGCCATTCTTTTAACAAATTCCTATCCATCGATATCATGAATACATGCCACATTTCTACTTGAAGGTAAGAAACAAAAATCCACTTATGAAGAATTTATATAGAGACACTACGAAATCGGTGATTATGAATATAAGAACCTGGAATGGGTTGAATAGATGGCCAGTCAGCATAATTATTATCATTGATGCAGAAGCATCGACAATACAGTGCTCCACGAACTGCAAGGTACCATAAGGATCGTTGATTCAGTTTCTTCATCATCATGTGGTAGATGTATAAAAGAAAGCGGACATCATCTGCAGCAGCACGGACCATAAGCTCAGATAATGGTCTGTAAGTCCAAAAGTTGGGATCCTGCAGGTTGACAAGACAAGAATTGTGAGGATTGACCAAAAAAATCACAATTTACATAAGTAGGATTATCACCAAATGTGGCATCTGCTGCACTCAAGCAAAACATTTGAATTATACTATATGCAATACATGACAAGTAACTAGGCACGGTTCCATATATAGCTCTATTAATATTGTCAGGCTATTGTCAGATTGGTCTTGCTCTATCTAAGGAAATTTTAAGTTAAATCTTCACAACATATATAACTCGAGAAGTGGCAATAAACTTGCCATCCTTCTATGCCAGATGGATGGCATCTGAGCTCAAAAATAGCACTTGGTACAAAATAGATAAAAGTAGGACAAGGAGAGATCATAAGTACAACAGAATGCTAATGATCCACCAGCTAGTTACTAGACTAGGAAATCAAGCATGCAGTCTTTCAATCAATGCATAATTGCTGCAAAGGAGGAGGTAAATACTTAATACTTTCTGGAATATGAGAAGGACTACATGGAGTTACATTTACCCCAAAAGTCCAGCAGTCTAATTAAAAATATCTCGTCAATACTATAGTGTAAAGATGTTTGAACTAACCTGCCTAAGTAGGACACGAACCTCTTCCTTCTCCTGATAAGATATGCCTGCATTTGAATAATAAATCAAAAGTCAAGATAATGCAGTGGAGGCAACTCTGTCAAATTGATAAGTCAGTCAAGTTTAAAAGTTCCAACAATACATCCAGTTTCAAAAAGCATAAAGAAAACTAAAACATAAATACAACTGTATTTATGTTTTCAAAGTCATATCAGAGTGACATCACTTCTTGTATGCTTAGGTTATCTTAAAAGAAACATACAAGCAAACTGTCAGAACTCAGATGCCTGCTAGTTAAATAAGGCAATCCCTGACTGCTTGATTTCAACAGTCCAGGAAACACACTGCTTAAGTGACTACAAGTTCTACAACCAAAAGACTAGAAAGAAGGTCCTTGAAGGCAATTAACAGTACCGATTTCTACAAGCCAATCAAGACAATTTATTAAAGGCTTTGCAAGCAAACAATTAGTATTCAGCCAGTATATAAGCTAGCACACAAATAGTTCTATAACCTAAATTCAATTCAAATGATACCATAACATATAAATACCACAATAGCGTGGGTCTGCAAGGAGGCCAACAAATGATATGTAGTCATCAGCCGATCTTGTCCGTCCTTCTTGTTCCTCTATAAGAGAATAAGCAATCTGCAGCCAAACCAAAAAGAAAATGCAGCCAAGGTCATTTTACTCAACATGATTTTAGTAACCCTCGTATCAATTTGGACAACATTGACATCATGCAAGAATAAGCAACTTCAAGATTCAGGAAGTGTGCCTTTGGATGCATCTATATGCACTGAAATAGGAAAAATGACATAAGCACTTAAAAACAAGTACTCGAAGAAAAGAGAAATGGAACCTCAACCATCAAGAAAAGCCTAATTTAAAGTGATAACTGTGATGCTTAAACTAACCTAAGTATTCCATGATTAGTCACAAAAACAGGGTAAAATCAAAGGGGCATAAGATAGTAATTGCAACATGCTTTACCAGTTTGCTATGGATAAGTCCTCATGCTCACAAAGGATGCTCACCTGGGTGTCCATAACATTGTGCAACTTGATGCCAAATTGAAAGTACAATGCCTGTGAAAATAAGAACAAATTCAAAATTGGCATAACACATCAAATGTGCTGTATTGCATAATTAGAATGAAAAACAATTACACACCTCACTATCTCGTTTGCAATCGTGAATGACTTTTGTGACGTAACTAGACTCAAGTGCAGGCTTACAGGCTTTTATAAGCGCCTCCCCACCCTCAATGGCATCAACCAAATATATGGCATCTGGAAATGCAAGCTGCCAGAAAACAATATTTCTGTTAAGTCTAAGAAAGGCAAAATTAGAATAGCACAAGCACACACAATTGAAGGCATTCTGACTTTTTAAACTAGCAGGGGAAAAAAAAAAAAAAAAAAAACCCAGTCGCCTATAAAAATACAAGATACAAGGCTATTGAACAACCCATAGAGTTCATTATTCATAAACCA
This sequence comes from Corchorus olitorius, assembly GCA_001974825.2. Taxonomy (NCBI): domain Eukaryota; kingdom Viridiplantae; phylum Streptophyta; class Magnoliopsida; order Malvales; family Malvaceae; genus Corchorus; species Corchorus olitorius. The sequence continues at coordinate 11,915 of AWUE01017547.1, forward strand.
TATATAATTATTAACCAAATGAGCTAAACTAGAATAATATGAGCCAAATACAAATATTCATTAGCGCTAAAGTTAACCTGCATAATACAAAGCATGCCATGGCGACAAAGGTCAACACCCTCGCAGTCAAAACCGATGACCAACTGCCTCTCGGGTGAAGGGTTCAGGAACTCCACCGGAAGCTGAGAAGCATTGGTCACTATATGAATAGGAACCGGACGACCTTCATTATCAAACGGCTTCCCACCTGCAACACATTCGTTAAGCCATCAAAGTTTAAAATTAATACAAATAGACAAATATATTCAATTCAATGCTATGAATCATATCCATAATTAATTCAACCAAAAAAAAAAGGTTGAAAAATAAGTGATCTGAACTGAGTTTTCAGTTATTTTCTTCACCAAACAAGCCGGTCGAAGTGAATTAGGGCAAGAGATGAAAAATCAAATCGTAGATAATCCGCCACGGTAAAAAAAAACTAAAAATGTGAATTAAACAGTAAAAGGCACAAAATCAAAATTAAAATTTAAGCCTCGACAATCAAAAAGAATTAAGAAATTAACTACCGGAGTTAGAAGGAAGAGGAACGTGAGTGAGATGAGAAGGAGGAAGGTGAGAGGAAGCCATGCGATCGGAATCGGACCATCCAAGCAGAAGGTATTTTTTTATTTTCTTTTTCCTCCTTTTTATTTTACTTTCTTTTCTTTTTTTTTCTTAATTCTTCCTTCCTTCAATCGAAAGTCTAACCGGATTTGTTATTCTCCTGTTTTATTTTGCTAACGTATTTAATTTTAATCTGAAGCGGAAGGAACCAGGCGATATTAAATAGACTCGCTTTACCTTTTCGCCACATTATCTGGTTTGCTGACATGGCGAAAGAAAAATAATAACAATGGACAATGCCTTAATTATATAGAATTATAACCTCTCTTTAGCCTTTCATGTCCATATGAAGGAGAGAGTAAATTTTAGTTTTTATTCAATTGCTACACATTTTAGAGCAGGAAATAAAATTGAAGCTATTGCACATGTTCATGTACAAACTAATATTTTTAATTTATTGCTAAATATGCTCAATGTTAATATTATAACCTTTTAAAGATGCAACACATTTAAAATTATAGTACTTTCGAAATTTCTACGTATCAAACAATTTAATTATAATAGAAAAATGTTCAAAGTAAATAAATTGATGAAGGCCCAATGTGCCAGTGTGAATCGATCCACTTGTATATAATTAAGAAGAAGCCATTCATCATTAGTAGTATGAATGTTTTTTTTTTCTCTCCATGCTTCAAACTTCAAAGAAAATCTACGTATCTTGGAAGATAAGCAAAGGTATCCACGGATTAATATTTTTAATTGGAATTTGTACCGTAAGATAGCTAAAGCTTATGTACTTACCTTGTAAATAAACTGCAGTAATTGAATTGGCTAAAGATAACAAAAATTTGTCAAATGCCATTAAAATTAGTGGATAACAATGGATTGTGGAGACAAATCTACATGGAAATTGTCGATTTGGCACTGCATTTAAAGAATGAATGGCCATTTTGACCTCTTTATGCTAACACATGTCAAGAAAATGAGGTTGAAAGTGAAAGGGAATTGCTTATGGATAGTCGAATGCTTAATTAAATAGACACTTGCCGGCTTGGCCCCATTTTTATTACCAGTTGCATTTCCCAAATCATGCTTAGACAAACACCTTCAAATTTAATACTACTAATTTTGTTAAGAAGATAAGCATGAAATTTATAATTAGCTAATATGGTCATTTATTTACATTTAATAATAGATTAATCAATTTTAATTAAGGTTTTAATTGTTCTTGCTCTTGTTCGATAAGGTCAGGTTTCTTTTGGAGGCATCAAGTCCAAGTGGGTAATTTTAGGTTGTAGCCTCATTGTCACCATCTTATATATATACAAACAAAAAATAAATTTGTCAAGAAGAAAAATTGTTTTAATAGCTAACAAGTGTTTGGTTCAAGTGATTTGACACTTATTTCCCTTAATTAAGCAAGGTTCTGAGTTCAAGTCTTTTGAATTGAGAAAATCATTTTTGGAAGAACTTTACCTTTACTAGGCCAATCCCGATTCAAATAAGATTAACTTGTAAATATAAAAAAGAAGGAAAATTATTAATTATACTGTCAATGGAGTTTAGCAGACTAGACATGTAGGGATTAAGGGTTAATATGTATTCTATAGGGAATATTTTTTAATTTTATAAACAAAATTAAATTAGAAAATGGATATGTGTCAACTTCTCAATCCGCTTGTGACGTCTAAAATTTACGTATCAAATAATAAAAAAATATATATTTTAATAATTTGACAAATGAGGTTTAATGGGAGCATTGTGGAAAATTGTTTTTCTTTTTCTTTTTTTTTTTTGCAATAATTGTGGAAAATTGTTTAGGAATGGGATTCATATGGAAGTGGAACTATCAATTTCATTTCTGGTAGTCGCCCCTTAAAAAGAAAAGAAAAAGAAAATTGTACAAGGCTTCTTGGTTGGCTATCGAGCTGTTCGGCACAGTGAATAGGATTACACGTGGTGACTTTTATTTGGTTCACGTAGGCAAAAAAAGCGTTGCACCAAATATTTGGTCAAGATTAATTCACGTGGACCTCTGTTGTGCAAAGCAGGAACACGTATCTATATATGGGCGCCAAAGATTTGTACGATTTGCACATAAAAATATGGCCAAATTGGGATTTTATTTTTTCAACACTTACTAAGATCCTAGTTTTATTTTTATTTTTTTGCCAGAAAGATCCTAGTTTTATTGAGTTCGAGTATTATAAATGTTAGTGTTAAGAGAATTGCTTAAACAATGTTAACTTATAAATATAAAAAGAAAAAATTCTTATTATTAAGTAAAAATCACACTGTCACTGATTGAGTTAGTCTGATATATTTGATAAAAAAATGTAGTCTGATATTTATTACTCTTAAGTCTTAAGTGAGTCTAAAACAAATTATTGTAATTGTTGGAAGAGGTTTATCCACAATAAATCGACTCAATTGGAATAAGATTAATTTATACCTTATAAAAAAAGTTTATGACCAAATTTATAATAATCTATATATTATTTATCCAAAACAAAAATCTATATATGTATATTTATGTAATATAATTTATAATTTACTAACAATGTTAGTTAATTCAATTAGTTTGGTATTTGGTCTAGTAAGTCTTGTTTCAATTCGAAGTCTCGTGGAGAATTTTAATTTTAGAATAGGTCTCCAATAAGATTAGTTTTAACTGGTATAGGTATATGTGATTTACACAAGACATTTAGTTAGTTATATGATATGGTTTCAAGATTTCTCACCAAAGTTAAATTGGCTGGATGAATTTCTTCCTCATCAAAGGTTAAAAGTAATTTGCAAAAATGCTTGTATGGTAATATAATCATCTAATCTAATCTAATTATGAAAGTTAGGATAATTCTTTTTTGGATTAAAGGCTCAAATAAGGGCCTGAACTATCATAAAAATCTCAAATAAGGGCTCCAAAATACAATTTCAACAAATTAAAGTACATATTTAGTAGATTATGACATATTGTGCAAGTTATTAGCTAATACTAGTGTGTGAGATGTATATAAATTAAAAAGCACGGAAACATCTTGTATCATACTATGTTTATTGAATTTATTTGGATTAAAATGTTTTGATTTTTAATTAATTTAATAACACCACTTTTCTATCAAAATTGATGTGTAGGCATGACAAGCATTGGTTTTCATCTGAGGAGAACCTAATTTGTAAAAATTTACTTAATGTATCTTCTAATTTGTTGAAATTGTGTTTTGGGGCCCTTATTTGAGATTTTTATGAAAGTTCGGGCCCTTATTTGAGATTACAGCCTTCTTTTTTATCCTCCAAATTGTCCATCCAATTTGCCGCTCCTAATAATTAAGGTAATAAATTAAATCCAATTTAATCCCTCTAATAATTAAGGTAATAAATTAAATCCAGTTTAGCCCCTATAATAATTAAGGTAATAAATTAAATACAGGTTTAACCCCTAATTATGAATAAGGTTTAGCCCCTAGTTATAAATAGGGAGAGTCTGCAAGGTAAATCCCTTAATTTTACACTAATATTAAACATGATTCTAGAAAATATAGTAAGTTTTCTAATGAGACATGAAGAAGATAAACTGAAAGGACAAATTGGAGGGTCAAGTAGCAATAATCTAAAAGTTTCAAATAAAAACCCTCCCCCAACAAGTAATAAAAATCAAAATCAAGATTTGATAACAAGAAAGACATCATCATTAAATCACTAAATTAAATTAAAGTCATTATTAAAAATGAATTAAAATAGGAAGAGCCATAAATATAAATAAATAAAAATAAAAATTAAAAAAGACTCGCCCAAATGCCAACAAGTCAAGAACATGCCAATAAAACAAATCCAAAGTGGGGGAGGGGTATTTCTGCAAATGACTATGTTGGATAAGAATGGTTTGGGCCAACATCAACAATGGGGTAAGAAAATATAAAAAATATCCAAGAGGATGGAGCTTCTAGTTCTATCCATAATGGGTCCACAATCCAGCGCTTTTTTCTTTTCTTTTCCGGCTTTCCCCTTTTCTAAAGACCAACCATGATTTTCTCTTCCTTGTTTCTTCCCCTTCTCCCTTCTTAGGAATCCCTAAATAAAAGCCTTCCCCTACCAATTTGCCTCTCTTTTTCGAATCTTTTCTTCCTTCTCTATCTACTATCCCTTTTTTTTCGGTTTTTACTTCTCCTCACTATCATTTCACGTTTTTTTTTCCTATTTTCATACCATTCGCTTTTCTTTTCTTAACCCTTTTTCTTACTTTGAGTCTTAAATCAGCATTTTTCCAAATTGGGCAGTCTCTACTGAGTTCTTGTAAAATCTTGTTTCGTTTTGAGTCCATCTATCTTGACATCTGGTATTTGTCCAATTTGAGCTTTCATTTTGTATTTTTTTAGAGTCGGTTTAGGTGTTAAAGCCCTTTAATTTTGATTTTTCTACTTTATTTTTAATTTGTTTCAGTCAAATGAACCAATTTTGCTGTATGGGTTTCTTATACTTTTGAATTTTTAATGGTGGGGGTTTAATTTTTAGTGAGTTAGTTCGAAAGATCTCCGGTCGAGTTCTATGTAAGCTAAAGTTTTGCTAATTGTTTCCCCCCCTTCCTTTCTGGCTTTTTGTTGATTGAGAAAATAAAGTAATGAAGAGAGGGAAAGATGATGAGAAGACCATGGGGCCTATGTTCCCAAGGCTTCATGTTAATGATACAGAAAAAGGAGGGCCAAGAGCTCCTCCAAGGAATAAGATGGCTCTTTATGAGCAACTCTGTATTCCTTCTCAGAGGTTCAACACTGGGGTTTTACCTCTTAACCCAAGTAATACAAGCAGCTCGGTTCCTCCTGCTTCCTCAAGCCAGGTACTTTTCTTCTTGTTTAATTTCATATATTTCTTTGTTATTTATGATGGATTAGTTTGTTTGCTTATGTTAATATTGTTTCATCTGTTGGAATTTGGTGAGGGGTTAATAGACATTTGGTTTATATTCCTGTCAAAATCAGCTAATTCATTGATGAACTTCATCCCATTGTTATATGAATTACAGTCATTTTATAAGCATCGTGTTTATACAATCTCTGATTGCAGGGGAGTAGCCTTGAAAGAAGTATGCATTACCCATCTCGTGTAACTCATTCAACATCCAGTAATCCAGCTGAGAAGGTTCATGCTCGGCAGCTTGGGGGAGCAACTGTAAATGCTCCTTTAGCACAGTTTGAGCAGAGAAAGAAGGTCAGAGATGAAGATGATTTCATGGTTCCTGTATTTGTTAGCTCTGAGGCTGGTCAACAACATAATATAACTAAGAATGGCTTTGATGGAGGAAAAGGCAGTCCCTCGGGCCCAGCCTATTCTGGCCGTCAAATTAAAGTGCAAACTGTTCGTGATAAGGATCTAAATCGTAGTAGCTCTTCTGTTGTCAATTTAAGAAAAGAGGTTGGAGAACGGAGTGAAGAGAGCTCAAAAGTGTGCGTAAGTAGGGAGGATTCAGTGCAAAGTGCTGCACACTTATCATCAAGAGGCAAGATTGATGGACTTGCCAAAGAAGCCAATGGGTCTCCTGGTCAAGGTTGTACAGAGCACGTTGCCTCTAGACTTTGCCGGTCGAATGAAAATGATGCTTGCTCACTTCAAGAGCTGAGAGCTGGCAGGCAACCAGCTAACAATGGATGTATTGATGGTGCTGATTTGATTAGAGATGGTGGAGAGGGACTCCTTCCTCGGCAGAGAAGCATGTCTTATTCAGAGGGGAATCAGAGTGGTCCAGGTGAAACTAATAATGACAGTGAATGCCTTGGAGATAAGACGTGTGTCTCAGTACAGTGGGGAGATGGAGATAAAAGTGACGACGTCTCTGAGACCTCTATGGTGGATTCTTTATCTGGTTCGGATATATCTCCTGATGATGTTGTGGGAATAATAGGTCAGAAGCGTTTCTGGAAAGCAAGAAGAGCAATTGTCAAGTAAGTCTTCATTGATGATTTGATGCCTTGGTTTTATTTCACTTTTCTGGTTTTATTCTCTGAGGGTGCCATGTGATTTTTTTTTTGAAAAACTTACTAATTCTTATTATCTACTTGTATTTATATAATGACAAAACAGTGCAAGCCTTGTGCTTTAGAATTGAAAGAATGTCAGAAGTTAAGCACGCAGTTATACATGGGAAACTTTCTAGGTCCCTTATAGGAGGGGTGGAACAAGAAATCCATTCTATATATGATTCAATGTGATCTTTCAGGACATGTTGCCTGGTCCATTGGTGAAACTGTTATCCTCATACTTGACATAAAGCAGGTAGAACTCTTGAGGAATTAGTACTCCCTAGACCCTGATTCAAGTTTCTGATTTATATATCCTCACAGAGAAAATATGAAATGTTTGATTCAATCTGTACATGAAAATGCAATTGAATTAACTATTTATTAGGTGAAATGTTATTAATGAATTCTTAGGGTTTTTTAATTAAATTGTTAGTGCCTTCTCTCTTTTTGGTGCATGGAGCTATAATATTAGGTCCTCTTTATTTGGTAGAAATAAAAGCACTGCATTTTTTAGTCCTTAACTCCTTATGGAAGTTTGGGGTATTGCGCTTCCCTTTACTATTGTGTGTTTTTTAATTGCATATTGACTAGGATAATTTGTTATAGTAGCATGCTAAAGTTGCCTATTGTTTGCTGGATGTGATATGGATTTATAAGAATAGGAACATAGAATTATATGCTATCTTGTGGAGAATAGTAAATATGGCATTGACGGAGGGGAGAATTTATGATCTGGAGTCCTGGGATTCCTCCCAAAGTGGCACTTTTTGTTCAGAGGCCCTCGATAACGTATTAACCATGGATCAATCTTCCAGCAGGGAGAGGACTATCCTAATTTATGCAAGGCAACATCCGAGACAGTGGAATTCCTATAGTTCATTGTCTGCTCATCTGCATGTGGGATTTATTCCTGTCTCGGTTTGATGCTGCTTACTCACCTATTGATCCTGAGAAATTTTGCTTCCATGGCACTCGAGGGCTTGGAGCAGGAGGAGAACGAGCAGCGGAGGATTATCCTCGATGGATCTCAGATGAGGCAAACTGGGAATTGTTTGAAAATTTTAAGTTGGTGATGGGTATTATGGCGAAGGGGGTGTCTAGCATGGTATCTTGGGTTCTGTTGTGAAGGTTTTTAGTGGAATTGGGATCGATAAGTAGAACATAATATTAGTATGATAATTCATCTTATGTACAGCTTCAAATTGTTGTACATTTATACGAGTTTGTATACTTTTTACTCCTTTTTTGTGCAGATCTTTATACAAGAACAAGAATATATTTGTTTGTGTATGTAGTATGAATTGAAAAAAATTCAATTTGCAGCAGACGCATGTGGGCTTTGAGTTTATTGTTCTGAAGCTAATGCATTTGTCTTTGCCATGTTGATGACATTTAAGATGTGGTTATTGTTAACCTTCCAATCAATTAGTTCATGTTTTCTTCAATGCAATAATATAATATTTGGTGCAAATGACTTATTCTGTTTGTTAGATTCTGATTTAGCATATCGTAATTGCTATTAAGTTTGTAAGGTATGCTGTAAAATGCCATTTTAGAGCTAAGAAGAGGTTTCAATCCTGGGTAAAACTGAAGGAGTTTTCTGTTGGTAAAGAGTCCAAAACCACCCCTCCTAAGCATAGAACAAGGTTGAAGTTGAAGATAAGTGAGAGGAATCATAGACTTCAGCTCTATTACCCACTTTAGTTGTTTTATACCAATTCTTGTCTGTGTACTGGTCTTCTTAAAATGACTTGTCTGATGATTATCCAGTTGATGTTCTCCTTTCACCCTCCAGAGATTGTGTCTGTTAAAACTGTAATATTATGACCTCTGTAATTTTTTGTTGATCAAATCCTGTTACTCTCTACAGTCAACAAAGAGTATTTGCAGTACAAGTCTTTGAGTTGCATAGACTGATTAAGGTAATGCAGACCTTGACTTTGTTTTTCAGTTTCTGCTGGTTCCTATATGGACACATTTATTCACACACGCACGCACACAGCACATAGAGCCAAAATGCTAACGCTATGGGTTGAAACAGGTTCAGAGACTAATTGCTGGATCACCACACGTCTTGCTTGAGGATACGGCATATCTGAGCAAACCCTCTTTCAAAGGCTCTCCTGCGAGGATTCTTCCACCAGAGTTTATTGTGAAACCACTGCCGCACACCAAGCTTAAAGATGATAATGAGAAGCCAAGTCATAAAATGGAATGTTCAGCAGAAAATGCTGTTGGTAGGACATCCCTCTCTTCAGTGAAAAATGGTAGCCAGCCTTCAAATTGTGCGCCTTTACCTGGAAACCAACCACCTGCACCAGTTAATGGTGATAACAGAATGAATCATTGGGGGTTCCATCAAATGCCTGGGCACCAATGGCTGGTCCCTGTCATGTCCCCTTCGGAAGGACTGATATACAAGCCCTATCCTGGACCTGGCTTCATGGGATCTGTATGTGGTGGAGGTTGTGGACCCTTTGGACCAACTCCAATGCCAGGCAACTTTATGACTTCAGGTTATGGAGTTCCAGTTCCTCATCAAGGAATGGGAGTTCTACCAGGTGCTCCACCAGTTGGTCACTCTTACTTTCCTCCTTATGGAATGCCACCGATGATCCCGGCAGTTTCAGGTTCTGCTGTGGAACAAGGGAACCAGTTTGCTGGACCTGGATCCCATCCACATTATGGCCAGTTATCTGGAGGTGGAGCTAACTTTAATATGCAACAACAGGGTTCATGTAATTTGCCTAGTGAGAAGAATGGTGCTATTTCACATGTCATGAAGTTTCAGGCATCTAAAGACACTGAGCTGCAAGGGAGCACAGCAAGTAGTCCTGGAGAGAGAGTGCAGATAGATAGGACCACTGATGCTGCTGAAGGAAACAATGCACTTCCTCTTTTTCCTACAGATCCAGCAATTCCAGAGGGAGCCTCTCAACCTCACGAGACTGACCGGAGGACTAGAGTGATAAGAGTTGTACCCCACAATGCAAGGTCAGCCACCGAATCAGCAGCTCGTATTTTCCAATCTATACAGGATGAGAGAAAACAACACGACTCAGTTTAGCTTTGTTTATACCGAACAACTATTACTGGTGAATGATCTGGGACACTCATCTAGCCAGGTGTGTTGCTCGGTCATTTCCTCTGTACTTTTTGGTAATCATATATGTAACTTGTTCCCACTAATCTTCTGCTTTACGGGTCTGGTTATGGTTTATTCATATGTAGATATATATTTTTGAAAGATTACACGTCAATGTAACATGAATTTGTTGTATCTTGAATACTTTTTCTTGACAGCTTCTCTTTGTGATTTCCTTGTCTCTCTAATGGATCTCACTGGTTTCTTTTGTAATCTCTTTCGAATGAAACAAAAACATAAAGTTATTAACCAGAAAGTACTTTCCGGTGCATCAGTTTTATTAGGTGAGACTAATATTGAAGGTCATGGACAATTGGGATTCTGACCGGGGCCTCCAAAGTAAAAGACTGGATATGATGATCCATTTCCATTTCCTTTTACATAATTATAAGCAGTGTAGCAGAAAATTTCATCAGTCCAGGTGCCTACCCACTGAGGGTATTTCACAGTTTTATCAGAAAAGTCGATGATCCTAGCATTGTAGATGAAGCATGGGCTAGCGAAATTGCCACTTCCCATGGCGGTCTTGGTATGAGGAGTTTTCTTCACATTTGGGCTATAAACTTCCCCTCCCCACTCTACCAATGTGGAACTGTGTTTCAAGTAGACCATCAGGCTTTCGGCTGGCCAATACCCTATACTTATATCATTATTATATTTTAGCCACCAATTGCTCGATTGTGGATCCTGAAATTAACCAGATCATCAAGTTAAGGTGAAAAAACATGAACCATAATTAACCAATGCATAATGGAAAGCTAAGTAATATTACCTTGTAAATGCCAACAGGCAGATAATACTGCGGTCCAAACTCACTGGATATGTTAGGAAAAGCAGCCCCAAGTGCATACTTGCGGCTGGTTTGCACGAACCCACTGCAGGTTAGATCGAAGCAACCTGTTTTCCTGTATGCATCCGTCTGATAAAATCATGAAACCAAAAAACAGATTAACGTGACACATTTTCTTGCAAATTTACTCCTTTTTCTCCCCTCTACTTAAAACCCTCGTATACTTACTGTCCAGTATGTGAAAACTCGAGTCCGTGTGTCACCATATAGTAGAGGATTCACCTGATCCGAAACATTGGATGTTTGAACCAAAAGAAAAACAAAGAAAAGTGAAATGGAGTTTTAGGTATCTATCTTCATAAATGATTATTAATGAACTAATTACCATCCATCCGGATTCCAGGCTCTCAAAATCGTCTCCAGGGCCTCCTTTTAACCAGATTTGAGCAGTAAGTAAATTCACCTTCTTTTTCAACGTTGGGGTTCCAAATATTTATGTCTCCTTTAGCTCCTATATAATTGAATCCCAGGGTGACAAGAATTGCAGCCTGTTTTTCAAAAGCAACATGGTTCAGTTCAGACTAGTACTATAAAAAACAAACCTGTTAGTTCGATGTTGCTTAGCGTACAGAACGGTTTTCGATTGGACCAAGTGAGTGTTCTGTGTTGTTGAAGTAAACGAAACGATCTGTTCTGTTTGATGCAGAGGAAATTTGTGGGGGTTTTCTTCCGAAGTCATCAAGAGAAGCTGCTCTCAGTAAGTCCTCCCTTCGGATTCTGCGAATGGGAATAGTTCCTTCTGGACAACTTCCACTTCTCTGCCAGATTTGGAATACTTGTTCGTTTTTTGTGGTTAATTTCTCTTGTGGTAAATCAAAACTGGGTTTCAACTGCATATTACATAACAATCATGAGATTTTGGTTTTGCTATGAAAAAAGGGCAGAAAGAGAAGGAAATAATAAATGATAAGAAAAATGTTACCTGGATAGTATGATTCTTTAAAGCAGGGTGATCAAAAGCAGGTTGCTTGTAAATATCTACACAATCGATAATATCTCCATCTTCACTCTACAATTTATAGCCATTTCAATGTGTAGAACATATATATACTAAGGAAAATCTGCATTTGATTGATAATATAGTAGAACTAGCTTACCTTTATACTGTTGACTGCAGGTTTGTTAAGAAGCTTTAATTTCCTATCAACATCTTCAAGAGTTTTCCTTGAAGAAGTGGGTTTTCCATCTACTCTCTCACTCAAATAGGATAAAACCAGTACCAAGAAAAACCCAGAAATTAGTTTTGCCATTTATGCACTCCCTCAGCAATGGACTTTGATCTATCTGAATGGTAAGAGACTGAGAGGCCAAATTTATGGAGAAGACATAAAACTAAACTGATAATAAAACAGGGGAAGTGATTTCTTTTAAGCCTGCTCATTCATTGGCCAAACTGGCTGCACTTATTATAAGATACAGTCATTAATGAACTTTGCACTGTAGTGCTAAAACAACCTTCCTATGGGATTACAAATTTACAATGCTATCATTAATTAATTCAATCCCAACTTTCACTTGGAAAATTTGGATTCCTTTTGACCATATTACAGATCCTGAGTTGTTGAAAACATAGAGCATGCATGCTCCTTTCATTAATTATTACTACTTAAGACTAATAAATCATTAACCAGAAAAAGTAGTTTCCGGTGCATTCAATTTCATTACTTTGAAGGTCATGGACAATTGGGATTCTGACCGGGGCCTCCAAAGTAAAAGACTGGAAATGAGCCATATCCTTCTACATAATTATAAGCAGTGTAGCAGTAAACTTCATCAGCCCAGGTGTCTACCCACTGAGGGTATTTCATAGTTTGAGAAAAGTCAATGATCCTAGCATTCATGATGAAGCATGCGCTACCGCCCAGACCCGCTGCAAAATCGCCGCTTCCCATGGCGGTCTTGGTATGAGGTGTTTTCTTCACATTTGGGCTATAAACTTGCCCTCCCCACTCCACCAATGTCGCACTGTGTTTCAAGTAGTACATGAGGCTTTCCGCTGGCCAGTACCCAATACTTATATTAGTATTCCCAATCTTTAGCCACCAATTGCTCGATTGTGGATCCTGAAATTTGTTGGAAACTAAGTTAATTTTGATTGAAAAAAAAATATAAATCACCAAAATATATCTACTATTGGGCTGATTTTTGTTATATTTTATTTTCCAACCCTACCCTTAGCCTAGCTATAAATAGAGACCTCTCATTCTGTATACTGCACACTGAAAAGACCAAAAAAGCTCTCTCTCTCTCTTCTGCATAGTTTTTAGAGTGTTCATAGTTGTTTCGGTTTGTTGGGTAAAGAGTGTGCTCTTTCTTGCCCAATTTAGCTCGTTGTATCCCGGCAAACAGACCAAGTTCAACTTAGGGCACCACGAGATGCGGTCAATCTGCTTTAAGGAAACTGCGAACAAGCAGGCCTAATGCATAAAAGCCAATAACATGGAGGGTGTTTTAGCCCATGATAATCCTCCGGGTGTGAGTTGATACGACGAATCTCTTATGCAACTCCTACTCTTCTCGAAGATGATAGGATAGGGGAGGGTGTTTTGAGACTCTAGGTTACGTTTTCATGTCCTTTTGTGTCAAAAAAATAAAAATAAAAATAAAAATGGAAAGCTAATATTACCATGTAAATGCCAACAGGCAGATAATACTGCGGTCCAAACCAACCGGATATGTTAGGAAAAGCAGCCCCAAGTGCATACTTGGGGCTGGTTTGCACGAAGCCACTGCAGGTTAGATCGAAACAACCTGTTTTCTTGTATGCATCCGTCTGATAAATCGTGAAGCAAAAAACAGAATTAACATGACACAATTTCTTGCAAATTTACTCCTTTTTTTCCCTCTACTACTTAAAACCCTCTTATACTTACTGTCCAGTATGCGAAAAATCGAGTCTGTCTGTCACCATATAGTGTAGGATTCACCTAATATCCAAAACATTAGATCAATGTTTGAACCAAAAGAAAAATAAAGAAAAGTGAAATGGAATTTTAGGTATCTATCTTCATTAATGATTAATTTAATGAACTAATTACCACCCATCCAGATTCCATGCTCTCAAAATCGTCTCCAGGGCCTCCTTTTAACCAGATTTGAGCAGTAGTAAATTCACCTTCTTTTTCAACGCTGGGATTCCAAATATTTATGTCTCCTTTAGCTCCTATATAATTGTATCCCAGGGTAACAAGAATTGCTGCCTGTTTTTAAATAGCAACATGGTTCAGTTCAGACAAGCATTATTAGGCGCAGGCATAAGTGAAAAAGATGTTGCTTAGCTTACAGAGCGGTTTTCGATTGGACCAAGTGAGTGTTCTGTGTTGTTAAAGTAAACAAAACGACTGTGTTTCTGATCTGTTCTGTTCGATGCAGAGAAAATTTGTGGGGGTTTTCTTCCGAAATCATCAAGAGAAGCTGCTCTCAGTAAGTCTTCCCTTCGGATTCTTCGAATGGGAACAGTTCCTTCTGGGCAACTTCCACTTCTCTGCCAAATTTGGTATACTTGTTCGTTTTTTGTGGTTAAATTCTCTTGTGGTAAATCAAAACTGGGTTTCAACTGCATGTTACGTTACATAACAATCATGAAAATTTTGTTTTGCTATGAAAAAGGGTAAATTAGAGAAGAAAATAAATGATAGAAAAATGTTACCTGGATAGTATGATTCTTTAAAGCAGGGTGGTCAAAAGCAGGTTGCTTGTGGATATCTACACAATCTATAATATCTCCATCTTCACTCTACAATTTATATCCATTTCAATGTGTAGAACATTTATATATTTTATCAGACAACTCTGAAAATACAAGGAAAATCTGCTTTTGAAACTTGAGAAAATAATACTTAGTAGTAATTAGCTTACCTTTATACTCTTGACTGCAGGTTTGTTAAGAAGCTTTAGTTTCCTATCAACATCTTCAAGAGTTTTCCTTGAAGAAGTGGGTTTTCCATCAACTCTCTCACTCAAATAGGATAAAACCAGTACCAAGAAAAGCCCAGAAATTAGTTTTGCCATTTATGCACTCCCTCAGCAATGGACTTTGATCTATTTGATCTTTATGTTTTCTAACATAAAACTAAAGTGATAAAAAAACAGGGGAAGTGATCTCTTTTAAGCCTGCTCATTCTTATGGACAAATCAGTTTTGACACTTAACTTAACTACCCACTATTCATTGGCCAAAGTGGCTGCACTTAGGATTCAGTCATTAATGACTTCTGCACTGTAGTGCTAAAACAACCTTCCTTAATTCAATTCCAACTTTTACTTGGAAAATTTGGATTCCTTTTGACCATATCCATATTACAGATTCTGAGTTGTTGAAAACATGGAACATGCTCCTTTCATAATTATTAGTAGTTTATTACTAAGACTATATCATTACCATAGAAAGAAAATTGGCAACAATAAAAATAACCCAGATTTGGCAGGCATTAAGGGCACCGTGGATTCCTGCCAGGGCCACCAAAATAGAATTCAGGATCTTCAATGTAATCTCCAACATAGGTAGTACGATAGCAGTAGTATTCGTCTGCATAACTGGTGACCCATTCTGGGAATTTCAAGTTCAAAGAGATGTCAAGAATTCTCATTCTTTTCACGAAACCTGAATTCCCAGATATATAATCAGGAAAATGTCCATTTCCCATTGCTGTTTTGGTATGGGGAGATTTCCCAATCTTTGAACTGTAGACATCGCCTCCCCACTCTGCAGATTCTGCCCCACTACTCAATCTTCCAAACAACTTTTCTGGCCAATACCCTATGTTGCTCCTTTCCCCATATTGCACCCATAAATTGTTTGTCGTTGGATCCTGAACTTAAAAATACCAGAAGATATTTAGTTATTTTCATTATAAGAATTTGTTTCATGCCAATTAAGAACCAAAGTTAAGCTCATATTTCCTGACCTTATATATAAAGAGAGTTATCTGATATGGGAGCCCTCCGAAGACTGAGATAGGATAAATTGCAGCACCAAGAGCAATTTCATTGCTAGTTTGAACAAATCCGGGGCAAGTAAGATCAAAACAACCCGTCATGTTTGCTGCATCAGCCTATATATAGTAATTGATTATGTCATTTGGCCGCCATTGTTAAACCCCAAGACTTCTTTAAAGCTTCAAAACAAAAAAAATGCATGAACTTACTGTCCAATAAACAAACAGTCGAGTTTGTCTGTCTCCATAGACGCTTGGATTCACCTGAAAAGCTCAAAATCAACCCTGCATTAATAATTAATAGCTGTAAATTAATACTAAAATACTATATAGGAAAACATTAGCTAACAGAAGCAGGAGTATATATAAAAACTAACCGCCCATCCGGCTTCAACACACTCAAAATTATAGTAAGGGCCACTTCTAAGGCTGACTCTAGAAGTACTGTATTCATCATCAGATTCAACATGAGGATTCCAGACTTTGATGTCACCTTTAACTCCAGCATAGTTATACCCTTCAGTAATCAATATCGCCTTCTGCAATTCGTATCAAGTTAATTAGGCCAGAAATTCTAAAGGTTTATACCATGTGTGTAATTGATTGAACAAGCGAAAAAGTCTATAGCATAAAAAGGATGGATTAATCATTAATGTTACCGAGTGATTTATCTGCAAGTTCAATTGTTTAAAGGGTGATGGAGTCTCCTGATCTTCTCTGTTCTTGGTTCTTCGAACTGGGATTGTTCCTTTGGGACATTTCCCACTTTTTTGCCATAGTTGAGATGTTATAACCAGGGAAGATTGTTCACTTGTTGGACTAGTTTCCATAGTTGGAACATAACTTGGTGTCATCTATAGAAAATCAGAACCCAAGTATATCAAAACATTCCAAAAAATAAATGTTAATGTTCTTTCTGCTAAAAAATTGCATACCTGGATGATGTGATTCTTCAAAGCAGGATGATCAAATGCAGGCTGCTTGTAAATGTCAATGCAATCAATAATGTCACCATCTTCACTCTGCAAGTAAACATATATGAAGTACATCACTGTTAGGCAATTTTGGGAAAATGCTTCTTCTGAAACGAAGAATTGAAGAGTTAATATAAAAGGTAAAAGCATCAAAACTTTATACCTGAATGGATTTCACTATATGCCTTGTTGGTTTGTTTGGTTTTCTTCCTTCCAAAACCTTCTGTCCCAAGTCACCTTCCCCAAGCACATTACAAAATGTTGTCAACAAGAGAATAATGACCATCCCTTTAAAAAAACTTGTTCTCATTTCTCTTAATTAATTTCTTCACCTAAATTATTGTTTTACTTAATTTCTTTGCTCTTTTTCTTCCCTTTGAAATCTATGGAAGTGATAGGTGTTTGTGTGTAGTCACAAGCAAACCTTCTAATGATTTTTTAATCATGAAGATTAACATTAATACTGATTTCGTATCACAACAAAATTTGCATGATTCACCTTCTAACTTCTAATCATTCATTTACCATTTACTGATTTCTTTCAACATACGAATCACACTTTGCAAACAAGATCTAGAAATGAATATTTTGAACTTTCAAATAGATATACATAGTTAGTAAAATTTAGGGAGAAACCAAATTTAGGCCATACAAAACACGCATGACAACTTAGATTATTTGTACAAAAAACTGGCATCAAGAAATTCTAATATTTCGATTCCACAGAAGGATGAAAATAACATATAAATTAATATTGTCTAGAAATACTTGATAAATATGGCTATAATGTAGACTAAAGGCTCAAATAAGGGCCTCAATTATCATAAAAATCTCAAATAAGGGCCTCAAAACACAATTTCAACAAATTAAAGTACATATTTAGTAGATTATGACATATTGTGCAAGGTATTAGCTAATACTAGTGTGTGAGATGTATATAAATTAAAAAGCCTATCAAAATTGATGTGCAGGCATGACAAGCATTGGTTTTCATATGAGGAGAATCTAATTTGTAAAAATTTACTTAGTGTGTCTTCTAATTTGTTGAAATTGTGTTTTGTGGCCCTTATTTGAGATTTTTATAAGAGTTCGGTCCTTATTTGAGATTACAGCCTATAATGTATGGTAAACATTTTTTTCGTAGAGGTAATTGGTGGGGTGGCCGTGGCTTTGGATCAGGTTAATTCTGCAAATCTTGGATTTGGGTTCGGAAGACGCACCATTTCCGATTTGGGTTCGTTTTCGGGCTTAGAATTTGGGCCCATGGTCACGCACTCAGTTCATAAATACAGTGTTATTTGTTCAGTTCAATGCATTTGATTGGTCTACGTGGCTAATTCTTGCTACGCTGGAGACGGGAAAACTTCCAGAAGAAGGATGAAGTAAATCTAAATTATCAAAAAAAGAGAGGAAAATGGAAAATAGAGCTAAAAATTATCGGAGAATGGAAATATAAAAAGGAGTCAAATCCGCGGAAAGGAATTTCTTCTGGAGGCGCACTTCAATCGAGTAAACGGAGAAAGTGTGTGATAGAGCTAGAGTGAAAGAAAAAGCTTAGGATTAACGCTGCTTGCTGCTTAGCGAAAATGGTGAAGTTAGTTCTGAAGATAGCTGCCGACCTCGAAAACCTAACCAACCTCCAGCCTCAGGGCGGCTGTGATGATCCCAACTTTTCCTATCTCTTCAAGGTCTCTCCCTCACTCGTGCTTTTGGCTTTGATTTCACAGATTTTTACTCTTATTGTTGCTTTAATTCACTTTGTTCTTCGTTATATCAATTTTTCTTCTTCAAATGCAAGATTATTAGTCGAATCTCTTCTTTCTATACTCGTGCTTCTGACTTTGTTCTTCGTTACTATGTTCGCTAATTCTTCATTTTCGTTGAATTCATTTTTTATTTTTATATATCTACTATACGTTTATCAGTTCTTCGTTACTATGTTCGCTAATTCTTCATTTTCGTTGAATCGTTCTTCGATTTTTTTTTTGTTTGGTAATCAAGTTAAAAGTCGAATCGTTCTTCGATTTTTTTTGTTTGGTAATCAAGTTAAAAGTCGAATCGTTCTTTGATTTTTTTTTTGTTTGGCAATCTTTGGACAGCTATGGTTTTAGTATGACTCTGATTCGTTAAATAGTTTTGTTGGAATTTCTATACTGATCTGATTCATTTAATTAGACTTTGCTACGTTCTTTGACTTGAGGATAATCATGATCTACTCTTAGCATCTCTCGTATGAGCCTGTTCTTTTCGCTTTTCTCCATTTTGTTTCACTAATATTTGGAATCCTGGATCTATCTGCTCATTTGGTGTTTCAGCTAAGATGCGGGAATTGTGGAGAGTTGAGTGAGAAGGAAACATGTGTGAGCTTGGCCGACACCGTTCCTGTTCCACATTCCAAGGGAAGCACCAATCTCGTTCAGAAGGTAATGTATTTGTATTGTTAGTAATATGAATTGATTCGAAGTGAAAGTTCATTGCAATATGTGGAACTTATGTCTGTTCTGTTGCTGAGAGCATGGAGGGGGCAATAGAGATAAATTTTACTACTTCTTATGAGTCATTTCTTACCTGGACTTTCAGTTTCTTGTAAAATACTCTGTTGTGTTGAATTTAACTTTTCCTGAACTGCATATATTAAGACTAGTCCTGGTTTATTTATCAAGCTGGTAAATATTTCTAATTTGGTGTTCTCGGATTGTGTAATTGGAGGGGTTTTTTTTTGGCTGTGTTTTATGAACTCAAAATGGGATCTCATGAACTAGAATAAATACACTAATGGATTGTTCAATGTTCAGAATCAATAATTAAACATTGTTTTTCGTTGTTGCAAGATACATAACATTCTTTCTATTTTCTGTGTTCTGTTGTTCAGAATAGGCGTGAAATGATTTTTGAAATTATATTGTATTTCCACATGTTTCTTTTCAATTACCAGGCTGTAAGGCTGATTGACTTTTTCTTTAATACATTCTCCTCCTAAAAGGTGTTTGGTGTTCATTGAGCATTGTGAACTCTGTTGTATTTTCAGATAACATATGTCTTATATCCTATGCCTTTCAGTTGTCTCATGTAGATTGTAGATATTATATGCATTTGACTATATATAATCAGACTTTGTGATTATCTGCAACACATTACTTGTAGTTACCCACA
Organism: Corchorus olitorius; assembly: GCA_001974825.2. Lineage (NCBI taxonomy): Eukaryota > Viridiplantae > Streptophyta > Magnoliopsida > Malvales > Malvaceae > Corchorus > Corchorus olitorius. The sequence continues at coordinate 31,593 of AWUE01017547.1, forward strand.
GGGCCTTTCCTTTTTTATTTACCTTGCTATTTAATACTAGTGATTAAGGTTGAGGTGCCTTTTCTTTCTCTAGTGCAAGTTTTGCTTGAGGGAAGGAACTATAACAATGATCCCAGGCCATGGAAAACCACTGACACTGGAAGACAGTGAAGCAGGAAAATATGCGCCTCTGATGCAATTTGACTCTCGTGGTTATGAGCTTGTGGGTTTTGTATTTGATGGAAGCTGGAAGGTTGAATCTGTAAGTCTTCATATTCAGCATTTATCCTAGATGGTCTTTTTATTGGGTAGTAGAATAGTTAACCTAGTTTGTTACAGAAAGGGCATAGGATTGTATTATCTTTAATTTATCAAATTTTCAATCCCAATCATTTTAACTAATAGCCATGTAAAAGATCGTAAGATGATAACATATACTTTGCTTTTAAAGAGAAAAAGTATCATAGTTGTAGATCAAGGCTAATAATCATGGTGAAGAAATCCCCTCTTGCTAATATGCATATGAAAATGTGTGATATATTTCATGAAAATTGGGAAGCACGTCTAGTTTGGCTTTGGATTTTTTTCTACAGTAACTTCGCAAGCATCTTACAGCTAAGAATAAGGGTTTTTAATCCGTGTCTGTGCAATATTCAATGAAATGAAATTGTTGAACCTTGTTTACACCTAAAGTTGTACTTAGATTTGAATTTGTGCAAGTGACACTATTAATTGCATAATTGTCCTGAGAATAGGTAGGCCAATATGCACTCTTAGTGTCTGATTTCTGGTACTTAAATACTCCCTCACACTTGGCTGTTCTGCATTTACAAGTTACTTATAGCAACCTGTGTTTGATGGATATATTTCCTGGTTAACTTACTGTAATTCGTTTGGTTGTAGGTGGAAGGGACCAAATTTGAAGGTGTTGACTTGTCTGCAGGGGAATATGCTGAATATGATGAGAAGGGAGAGTGCCCAGTGATGATCTCCAACCTCCGTTCTACTTTTGATGTGGTGAAGTAGAGTAGTATTACTCTACTGCTTGCGAATGCTTTGGTAAATAAAACTGACAGTTCATTTCAGAGGGGATGTGGTAGAAACCTGTGACATGTCACACCCCATGTAGCCTTAGGGAGCTACTATATCAAAAAAGTGGTATGTTGTAAAACTTTCAGTCTGGAGCATGTTAATAGATTACATTGACAATGGTTTAAACTGATTAATGAATCACATTATGTTTGTGCCATTATGTTTGCCGCACCTAGAATAGCTCTTTGGTTCTTGCTCTTTAGACCTGTACATGATTACTACTCTTTAGACACAGCACTAGAACTGTCGATGAGGACCAAGTCCAAGTCGACCAGGTTGGAATAATGTCTTATCGGTACTACGTGTCAATGTATGTAGGAAGTAGGAAATAGTTGACAAGTTTTTTCCGTCTTGAGGAATTGTATTGCACCAAGTATGAACGTAACTCTAGTTTGGTCCATATCCGATCTTCTCTAATTGGCTAGGCTAGATGAAAACCTTCCCAAATCAGCTTTACCGTCAAAGGGCTGAAGTCTGAACCATGTAATGGTGGGTTAACCTTCTTAATGGACTGTCCATTTTAATCCCGCTTTAAGAAGGGAGTTAGTATTATTTTTCTTTGATTTAGGGTGTCACAGGGGGAAGTTCAAGATTTTTGAATTCAAACCTTTTTTTCCTTTTTTTGGTGAACAAGATTTTCACAACCCAATGTTTGGATGAAAAGAAATCCTAACATCAAATTCATGCTTTAATGAATACTAGTAGAATGGAATCCACTTCCACTATCAATGACGTGAGGGTTTTCTAGTTCTAGCTGAACTGCCTGGCCCGTTTCAACATAACCCAATCTTTACCCACCTAAAAGCCTCATTTCATCGTGTTGCTCTGTTAACATCTCTAATCTCCTAATAATCTTATTTATTTATATTATTAGGAAAATTATTTAAAGAAAGCCATTTTCTTATCACCAAATAAAGAAAGCCATTTTCTCCTTTTAAACTCCTATAATATATAATACTATAATACCTCCTCAATGTCCTCATGTTTACATAAAAGCTCGAAACCCCATAGGGCATAATTGTCTTTTTCGCTCGTTAAAAAATGGCTGCCCCAAATCACAAAACATGAAAACATCGGAGGAGGGTGGCTATATAACATTTTAATACCGTCATCCATCACATGGCAGCCAACATAAAAGTAAACGCCCCGACAAACGCCAAATTGCCAACGCCAAATCGCGGACAAAAGAAATAGGAAACAAACAGCAGTTCCACAGTTCCCACTTCCTTTCCTTCACACTCCCAAAGCCTTCCTTTCTTTCGCTGCGTGAAGAAAGAAAGAGACGTCCTAATTAACTTCTCCCAGATTTCACAAATCACGCCCTTAATACCCCAAATCCAAAAACAATTCTCCATATTCTCTTCCCCATTTCGAGACTAACCAACTCCTCCATAACTCTCAATCTATATTTTAGCCTTCACCAAACTATTCCTGCCTAACTTTCTTTATTTTCTTGTTTTTTCCATATTGACCTTAACAATAGTCTGGGCGCAATTCGAGCACCTAAATACAACTTGATAGCGTCTAGTTCACTTGTTCTTCCGCATCATTAACTTTACATGGTACGTTTACTATTCTTATACTTCTCTTCTTTTTTTGTTTGGGATGGGGAACGACTTCTTTTAGAGCTTAGTTTTGAACTTTGATCTTGGGTTATTCTTTACTTTATAAGAACATGTTTACCCAATACCCTTTTGCTTTATTCTCTTGATTTTCACGCTTTAATACTTTGCACCGATTCTTTTGTGGCCAGGTGGTATGATTTGTGAGGTTTAGATCTGTTATTCTGTTATTGTTTATATTGCCAAGAGGAGTTTTGCTTCTTGAAGTTAGTTTAGGTATTAAAAAAACCCTTGATATTGGAATTTTTCACTGAATCACTCGGTTGGGATCTAAGATGCTAGAGCTTTTAGTTTACTGCTTCTGAGTGGAAAACGAAGAAAGGGGAGTTTCTGGATCTGGCCCCAGAAGTTGAATTGTGGTTTTGGGTTTGTCTTAAAAGATGCAAGCAAGAGTTGGGTCGCACGGGTCATTGGAGGATAGCAAGGATTCTGTGGTTGCAACTAGGACGAACCAATCCAAGGCTTTGCCACTAAGGTTACTTCAGTTATTTGGGTTGTTTCTTGCTCTCTGTTTTGCCTTCTCCATCATTAGTATATATTCAGTCCGGCATTTTGGAATTTATAGTGTTGTAACTACAGTCAAGTCTAATTTTGTGCCCTGTAATGAAGAACCATTAACTTTGGATCGGTGGACAAAACCTCCATCAAATTTGCTTCACTCAATGAGTGATGAGGAGTTATTTTGGAGGGCATCTTTTGTTCCTCGGATAAAGAAATATCCCTTCAATAGACGTCCAAAGATTGCATTTATGTTCTTGACTAAGGGCCCATTGCCGCTTGCTCCTCTTTGGGAGAGATTTTTGAAGGGGCATGAAGGGTTTTATTCCATCTATATTCATTCACTGCCATCGTTCAATGCCGAGTTCCCTTCTTCATCAGTTTTTTACAAGAGACAAATCCCAAGTCAGGTATAATGCTCAAAAACTGTCAATTTCCTTCTTAGTGATGCTTGTTTGTTTCTGTATTCAATAAATTGTATTAATCATCCTTGTTTTTTTGTCATATGAAGAATCAGAATGCCTCCATCCCTATTCCTCTCTAGCATGGTCTGTCTTGTGTTTTGAAATGCTTATGCACATAATAATGAGCTAGTGCCCTTGATTTCACACTTAATTTGTTTAGAACTACTACTATGCTAATGGCTAATCAAGTCTAGAGAATTTTTGTCCATGAAGAGTGATAATGGCATGCTTGGATGTCTTTTAAATCATGTTTTCTGGGCATTACTTAGCTGCTGGAAAGGTTAGCATGCTTATATGAGTTAAATTCTGAAATTTGGGTCAGGGTGGTTAGACTTAGAACTATTACTATTCATGGCTATAGGCATACCACTTTTCCTTGCAAACATACAATAACTTTTAGTCAGAGATAGACAATAATACGTTACTTTGATAAAGACATTTGGAAATGGCATGGGATATATTTGATTGTTCAAACTTATGTGCTATTACCTTCAATATTTTAGATCATCTAACCTGCCTCAAAGCTTCTAGTTTAAGATATTTATATCTTAGTGGTCTGCAGGTTTGTCTTGTGCTTTAAACTGCAACACATGTTTAAGACCCCAGCAACATAGTGCACCATATGAGCGGTGCTTGTTGACAAAGTTAGTTTTGAACTAATCATGTAGAGTACCATCAGGTGGCAAAGAAAATTTATGGAATTGACTTTGGGGACCATTTTAAGAAGTGAGTGTGGGGAATAGGTACTTCAGTCGGTTGAAAATTTGCTTTGGGAATTAATAGCTGTAATCTGTTAACTAGCTAGTAGAAGATGACAAATTATCGTGATTGAAATGCCCTGATAAGATTTCATGAGTTTTATGGTGTTTTTGGAGTCTTGGTCTATAAGTGGAATTAGGTTTGAATTTGTTTGGGTTTCAATTGGAAGATAGATGAATCTGATAGTTCACCTGCGAATTGAACTGGAAGTTTTGCTGGGTAGAATAAAGACTAGGAGAGGTAGAATTTAGTGCTTATTCCTGTGGTTGGCTTTGCAGTGCTTAATGTTAAGTTGTATTTGCTACTGCAAAGGTTGGTGCTTATGAATCTTTTCTCAAATACAATTTAAACACTGGCGGTTATATTCAAGGGTTAAAGGGCAAACTTCTGCTCCAGGATCTGTCATGTCTATATTAGCTCGTGAACTGTTGTACTAAATGTCCATTCCATTTACACCAAATTACCCTGCTGTAATATCTATTTTTTCTTCCCATCAGTCATAATTCATTGTTATTGTTTGGCGTTTGTTTTTGAAGATTTCAGTTTTTCTTCTCTTTTGGGGATTGAGGAGTTCCTGATTTTCTGTATTGGCTCCTCTGCAGGTCTCTGAGTGGGGAAAGATGAGTATGTGTGATGCTGAGAGAAGGCTCCTTGCCAATGCATTGCTTGACATTTCCAATGAATGGTTTATCCTTCTCTCTGAATCTTGCATACCTTTATACAATTTCAGTGTCATCTACCACTACATAAAGAAATCCAAATATAGTTTCATTGGTGCATTTGATGACCCTGGGCCATATGGTAGAGGACGTTACAATGAAAATATGGCTCCGGAGGTGAATGTCACCTTGTGGCGTAAGGGGTCTCAATGGTTCGAAGTTAACCGAAGGCTTGCACTCAATATTGTGGAAGATAGTACATATTACCCTAAGTTTGAAGCGTTCTGCAGACCAGCATGTTATGTTGATGAGCACTATTTCCCCACCATGTTAACAATTCAGGCACCGAATCTCTTAGCAAATAGAAGCATCACATGGGTGGACTGGTCAAGGGGTGGGGCTCATCCTGCTACATTTGGTAGAGCAGACATCACAGAAGAGTTCTTCAAAAGAGTTTTTGAAGGTCATCAGTGCAGGTATAATGATCAACCATCTTCGGTTTGTTACCTTTTTGCCAGAAAATTTGCACCAAGCTCCTTGGAGCCTTTGTTACACATAGCACCCAAGGTTTTGGGATTCTAACTTTTCAAGTGATGAATGAATATAAACCTTCCAAGTGCCACATATAGACCCAGAAGCTGAAAGCTGAGGCCTGTAAAGATTACTATGGGAGCATGCCAGGTCCATTCTTTGATCTCATATACATAAAATGGGTCCTTTTTTTTCCTTTATAAATATAACCTTCTTCTGTGATCTGATACACTCCTAAATCCTAATTTTTTTGGCACTCCCAAACCAAAAACCTTCTGTCTGTACAGATAGTTAACGCAGTCGGTTGTTTTAACATTTTTGAATTGAGATTTAGAATAATACTTCTGTATAGGGATATTTAGAAGGTAGTGTTTTTGGTTTGTGCAAGTTTCAAACACACATTTCTGGCTTCTATCATTCATTCCATATTTTGGTGCAATGAGTTACTGTTTGAGTTTGAACTTTGAATTTTGAAGAGCAATAATAGCATGATTGTGAAAAAAAGGGCCTTTGCTTATTGTTTGGGAAAAGGGTAGCAATAAATTATAATGTTCGAAAAAGCATTTTCTTTCTGAAAGTAGTGCTATTATAATGTACCTAAACTAAAATGAGGTGGCTTTTCTCTGGTTTTCAGACTTTAGTGATATTCATAAATCATTAATTAAGGTAATACTTTGGGGTTAAGAACTTAAGACACGTTGTTTAGTCTTATTTTGTTTAGAAAAAATGGGCTAAATTTTGAGAATCCGTACGTAAAAATCCCATAATTGCTGAGATTAAACGCCAAAAAGCGTCCCCCTTGTACACGCAAAGTTTATTAAGCTTAATCAGTAATTAACGGAGAAACACGACACGACACAAGTCAAATGGTAAACGTTAAACAAATCAATTCAATTCACACGTGTATTGATTCAAAACGTGTGTGCCATTAGACAACCTCCAAGAGGAAGAAGATTCTCGAACTCATACACCTGTCTCCCTCTCTTTGCTTAGAATTTCAAAAAGGAAAAAAAAAGATTTTTAAAATGGTCATTTTATGTCATCCACGTGTTCTTCTTCCGTTGGTTCAACCTCCGCCTTACCATGTGATGTTATGTCGGTCCCACATTGAATCCGCATCTTTTCAGTTTGTTTCGCGACGGTATCCGTATCAGCGTGATTATTTCCTCAATTGCGGGCTGCCCATCTCATCGTCTCGCCTCTTCTGTTACTTCTCTTTGGAATACTCTGCGCGTGACCTACACGGGAGAATAACAACACTTCGATCCTTTCTAACTTCCTCCGGATGAGCGAGTAAATAGCACGCCCTATGCCTCAGTGTTCCCACTACGCCCTTGAAATGACAAAGAATCAAATTCTAATTCCATTTTTAAAGAAAGAAAGAACAGAGATTTGCTCTCAACGACCTTAACAGAACGGCGAAACGACAGCGTTTCGGTCTTCACACCTTGTTTGTCATTATCAAAAAAAATACCGGTGGGTTAAGGAAAATTTTACACGCGTAAATAAAATTAAGGGAAGCCGTTTGGAAAGGGGACCCACGAAGACTACCCAGCTGTAGCTATAGCAATCTCCAGGCTGGAAATTCGGGCAGCTGCCCGAACTTTCACTCCTTCTCTCTCTATATAAAGGCTCAACCTATTCCACTACCAAAAACCCTCATACATTTTCTCGCTCTTTTAGAAGAAAAAGAAATTTTATCATTTTTTAACGCTCTAGAATCCCAAACAACAATGGCTGCCTCCAACGCTTCTTTCATGCTTGTCATCGTCGCTGTTTTCGCTCTCATGGCTTCGGCCATGGCTTCTGATGCCCCAGCTCCAAGCCCTGACTCCGGCAGCGGCTCGATCGTGCCCTCATTTGTCTCTCTTTTCGTCGCCGCCGTCATGACTCTGCTTTTTGGCTCTGCTCTTAGGATTTGAAGATGTTACCCTTTGCGGTAGCTTCTCGTCGGATTGGTGGCTATGGATGGTGTAGAGGGGTTTTGTGTTTTTTTGTTTTTCGTTATATATATTTTTGGGATTTTAGAAGTAGTGGATCTAGGGGGTGGTGAGATATATTATATGAGAGCGAGAGAGAGTTTTTATATTATGCATAGATGTTGATGTTTTGAGCTGATTATTTCAGTTTTATTATTATTATCATGGATTGATATCATTTTTATTAGTATATATATAATATGATGAGTGATTTATCATTATATTTCATGTAATTTGCATTTCTATTTTCTCGTGTTTTCTCTGCAGCCAAACAATAGTGCAATTAAGCACACACGGCATATCCTCTGCAATTATTTTACATTGGAATTTTCCTGGTTTTACTGTTTAATCATCCTTCGATCTTAAGTTTGATGAGGGGTTAAAGACAAATTTACCCTTGTATGGTCCACATTAAATTGTACTGCTGCTAAGCATTTTTGTCAATAATGTTGGCCACCACTTACTCCCATGTGCTCTCACCTCTCAGTCTCAATGCCATTTACATAATAAAATTGGGTCCCTTTAGTCTCTTTTGTTTTGTTTTTTTGAAAGAAAACTTTGAATTTGAAAAGTTTTACTACATAGCTTGCCTTCTGCAGCCTTAAGACAGTTTCTGTTGTCTTGAAAATGTGCTGCGTGGATGCGCACTTGCCTGATTGCCAGTTGAGTTTCTCCTTTACAACTAATGATTCGATGTTTACCAAAAAAGTTCCTTTTTTTTAAAAACAATTATTAGTGTGCGAAGTGGGTTAAATTCTTCAATTTTCCTTTCTTTTTTCCAAGTGTTTATGCTTAAGAATTTTGGTGTAAATTAGTGTTTGATGATGAGGTTGGAATATGTTGGCAAACTAATTGTGGTTTAAATAATAAGGCACATGCTGGTGGGTCTTTTATTCTTTTTAGTTTTATGGGCATACCAATAATTTGATACTTTAGGAAAATTAAGATGGTGGTTTAATTGAAAATTTGAAGTCAATGATATATGATTAATCATTTATCATCCCACAATGTGAAACATTATTCCTATTCTTATTCTTCCCTGAGAATTATGGAAGCCCCATTTTTCTTCAGTTTTTCACCAATAAATAGAATAAATGCATTATAATGTGGGCCCTTTCTTCCAATCCAAGTTACTAGTAGTATTTTAATTCCAATCAACTAATCATAATACAATTATATTCTTAATTACCTACATTATGAAGTTAATTTGCAGAGAAAACAGTCTTTCATATGAGCTAGATGTCAGATTCCAGTTTGGTTAGGCTATGAATTTCTTGTCCTTTATTGAAACTGATAGCCACATTTCAATAACGTTGTGAATGAAATTTCGTGTTATGAATTTGCTGGGAATTTTATTATTCAAAAATTTTACAAAAGAGACGGGTCAAAATGCCATCCATTGTCTTGAAGAATTAGGAACACTCCTTGTACTTGAAAGAGGTCCATGTGTGGTTAAGAATGTCCATGTCGTGGGGAAGACTTTCGCTTTCGAATCATCGATTGCCAGCTTCTATTTGATTTGGGGGTTTCTCTATTTAGAACTCTTTTGCAAAAAAAATGACTGGCTATATAAGAATGAAAAATCTCAAGTCATTTTTTTTCTCTTCCTTTCATACTATAATAAGGTCAAATTCCAAAACCGCAAGATTAAACAAAGCATTTCAGTCATATTTCAAAGCTTATATTATATGATATTTTTTTTTCATTGGGCCAGCAGATCGATGTTGAATATATACATGCGCTTATTTTTTTGTTTAATTAGTTAAAACAATGACGATATTGTCTTAAGAGCTGGAAGAATTAGGCGAAGAAACCGAAGAAATGGAATTTCATTTTCTTTCAAGTCTTTTTTTTTTATACCATCATGTGAACTTGTGAAAATTACTCCTTTGTTTTGCCTTTTTGGCTTCGTATTTACTCAAGGTCCATCCGTCAAGGACACCCGTCCGTGACTCACAAGTTACTGAGTTAGTTGGGACAGAAATTGATTTTGTTTCTCAAATTCTCTTCTTGAGTCTTGACTCATTTATTTCTCATTTATATCCAAATTCCAACTACTCATTCCTGGAGAATTCCATGACCAGCAATTGTAGCGTAGAGTGGAGAAAGTTCTGAGAAACTTGATTTATTTAAAAAAATGGACGCTCAAATAAGGTCCAAATGTTTGCGAAAATACTTAAACAAGGGGCTAAGAAAAAAAAACTCAAATTATGACTCAACATTGTGAAATTTGCTCAATTAGGTCTCAACCATCAATTGGGACGGTGCGTGAAGAAAACCTAAAGGCTGCAGCGTGTGAACCAACAAGAGAATGACACGGCAACAAAGTTAATGAAATCAGAATCCGGAAAAATAAAAAGAAAAACGTCAACCCTAGATTTCAAATTAGGCCCAAGCTTTTCGACCCAATTTGGTTTCTAACCTTTCTTAACACACCATGTCCCTGATTTCAGTTATTTTTTTTTCTTTTTCTTTCGGCCCTTATTTGAGGGTTTTTGTGAACATTGAGACCTTATATGAGCAATTAGTCAAAAAAATGACATGAACAAACTATGGAGTTGTAAAGTTCTTAGCTCGTTAGATTTAGATAACAATTATTATCAGAGAATTTATATTTTTAACCCAAAAGTAAAAAATGTTGAAGCAAATAAAATTGGGGCTCAAGTTAATTCTTTTCATTCATCTCATAGATGAAAAAGGTCATTCATTTACAGACTTTAAACCCTTCTCTCATCTCAACCAAAGAGCCCAACCCAACCCAACTCATCTGCCTTTGAACATCTCATCATCCATAAACACTGAAAATGTTCCTCTTCCAAAAGCCTGCTTTGCTTTTGAGCTTTTCTATTCAGAGTCAGATTCCACCATATTACCCATTGCCTTTAAACCTCTTGGTCTCTGCAGCATTAAAAAAAAAAAATTCAGCTTCAAGCTCAAGCATATAGAAGAGCTAAACTCCAAAAACCAGATTTATAATCGTATTGGGTTGGTTACCTTCTTTGTGATCTTCTTCTCCCTGACTTCATATCGTTCAAGGGTTAAATCGCATAGCCATGCCCCCGGGCTCACCAGCTGTTCAACCAAAATTAGCTTTATTAATTAATTTAATAATAAATAATAAGAAGAATAAAAACGACAAAGGAAATAATAATAGGAATCATTATTTTGTGTTTCTTTGTTTGCAAATTGCAATGTTGTGGTCCAACCTGTAAGAGAATCATACAACCAACCACCTTTCTTGAACAATTCAATTATACAAAAGTAACCCTACAAGAATATCATATTTGCAGAAAAGCCCCCAAAAAGAGATGGGTCGGGCCATGGGCTGTGCCCCATATTGTCGGTTCAAGCCTACTACTATTTAAGAAACTATTTTTGAGTTACACGTGTCTGTAACCTCATTCATTTTGTCTCTCTCAAGACATTAGTCAATCGGAAGCCCATTGCCCAGAAAAACAAAAATTCACCTGTCAATCACACTACTATTTTACTACCAACATAAAAGTACATAATGCTAAGACTATTATTTCCGAGTTTTGGATCCTTTTTCTCGAAGCAAAATAAAATTTAATAATTAAATAATTTATTTATGAAAAAAAATCTAGTTTCTTTCTTTATATTTTAGTGTATTAAATAAGCAAAAAATCTATATGGTCGGCGTACAATGCGCGCATGCAAGTAGCAGAAGACAAGGCACAACATTATCTTTGGCAATTAAATTGGGACCGTTTGACAGACTCTAGCCTCACGGTCACAGCCTTTCCAGTGGGCTTAGCTCTTTTTATTTAAGAGGCTCTTCCACTCTTTAACTGACACGTAGACACCTTTACGTTTCACTTACTGTCGCTTTGCCCACTCCTTTCGGTCTTTTCTAAAAAAATTTCCTACCCAAAGTGGTACTGGTGGGCATTATAAAATAAAATAAAAATAATAGTGTACTACTGTAGTCTGTAGGCATTATTTTTCACGTAATTCACAAGTATTCTTTTCTTTCTCTCTTGTAAAATGTTGTACCTAATTTCCTATACAAATAGTAAATTGATTTCGCTTTCAAAAATCAAAGTCTGCTCTAAAGACTTAAATTTTAATTCGTTACTACCAATTTTAAATTTTCAAAATTACGTGTACCAACAATGATAATATTCAAACAAACAAAATTAGGAATCATTCAATTCAGGGAAAAAAAAAGAGTAAGTTAAGGGGGCTTACATTGAGGGTACGTTGAATAAACTTGGCTCTCTTTTTGGGTCTTTGTGGTAGCTTAGATCCTTTAATGGCCATGAAATCTTCTTCCTTCTCTTTATTCGTCAACGCAATCACGAATTTCGGTGGCCAAACGGGCGGAGCTGCTGCTTCTCCGCTTCCTGAAGACGAGCCACCTTTCTTGCTATCGTGCGCCGTCTCCGAAGATCCAGCTGATTTGTTGTTATTGTGATGGTTGTTGTTGTTATCATTGTTGCTGTGGTGGTGGTGGTGGTGGTTGTTATTATTATTGTTATGGTGGTTACCACCTCTCTTATCGTGCGCACCCCTATCTGGCGAAGCGAATCCCCTTACACCACCGTTGCTTTGGCCTCTCATAGCACTGGAATTCTCAGAGTTCCTGCAAAAAAGAATCATCAACAAAAGAAGAACAATTCACATATATAAATATATATGGTAAAAAAAAAGTGTTAATTAAGAAAAAGAATCTAAGAGCTTTGGGTTTTAGGAAAGTAAAAGTGGAAAAAAGAGAGTAATTTCTTAATGTAGAATTACAAATATAACCTTGGGAGTGATCTAGATCGGTGGGTGAAAGAAAATGGATAGAATCTAGACAAAGTGTTTGCGTAGAAAATGGGTGTGGATTTTATTTTTCTTTTTTGGCTTTCTTCAAGGGAAGGGGTCGCGACGCGAGACTTTGGAGTTCGGCTTTTAAATAGGTGGGAGTTGTTTTTAATTTAATTTCCTTTTTGTAGATATTTGGAGAGAAGAGAAGAGAGCGGAAAGGGAAAGAAAGAAAGGAGTGATTGATTCTATCTCTCGATCTAAGCTGCACAGCTGGTTTTATTAAGAAGGATTAAAGCCGTCGGATTTAAGAACTTTTTGGCCTTTATGAGGTGGCTTAAGGTAACGTGTTGAAACATGGGTTGATATATATTGGGGGGGGGGATAAAAAGTGGACCAGATTCCTAAATCCAATTTGGAAATCCAACGGCTGACCAAGGGCTGGGGCTGGGATCAAATTACACTTTCCGTGGGACACGTGGTGAGGTAACTGTCCATTCCATGTTTCCAAGGGAGAGCTGCAATTCCATGGGTTTAGGACGAGTGAGTTAGGCAATCTGGATCAGAATAACTAGGGGCTAGGCTCTGCTGCGGTAAGGTTCAGAGAAGAGAGAACAGTGCCATAGCATTAATGAACACTAAACAATCTCAATAGTTAATCATCATCATCATCAGATATATACTATATAAAAACAAAATAACAAGGTTTTAGATCAATATCAATAAGAAACCAAAGAGCTAAAAGAATCATTATGCAACCAGAAAATAGAAAATTTGAAGAAGATTATCTCACTATAATAATTTCCCAACATTATGTTAATGTTTATATTGTAACATGAAATCAATTAAAATGATGACTCAACCAAAAAAAAAAAGCCTTACTCAAGATTATTGTTGACCCAACTTGATCATGATGATTATATAACCATTTCATGTGCATAATTTAGAGATCTTTCCTCCCCAATATTTTTTAGTTAAAGAAAAACAATTCACTGAATTAGTATGAACAACCTGATTGATAGCAAAAAAAAGAAGAAAGAAAAAGTCTAACATAGAAGGCGCCATGATAAACTCACCATGAGTTTCTCCTGAACCATACACAACTGGCTCCCACCTGACCAATTGGAGAGTGCACAAATATAAGCCTCATATAAATAATTCAGCCCAATCATATTCATAATTTTTTATTTTTTTTTGTAAAAAAATCCTCTTCTACAAAACAAAATCATAAATTTTTTGTTGAGGCTGAAAATTGAAATGATGTACTAGTTTGCATATAAATATGAGACCCATAAAAATGCCATCACCAACTAGTCAAAATGGCCCATTTGGAGAAAAAAAAAATATCCATCCAAAACTTTGTGTAGGTGTTTTAGAGAAGTGTCAATGGCGCCAACTGTGCAACTTTATCCATTCCTGGAACAGCCCTTGGCCTTAATTTCCACTACCAGGAAAAATAAAAAGAATAAAAAAAATACAGAACAAGAAAAAGGATAATTGTCAATTACTTATTATCAAATGAACATATCCAGCACTTAAGCCTCTCAGATCAGTGGACATCAAACTCTATTAATTGCGGGTAAAACTAAAACAATTACTATAAAAGATCAAAATTTGCTAATTTTTTCTTCATATATATTTTTATTTTAACTTTTTTTATCCTTCAACTTTTCATGCTCCGTAATATTTATGACCTCAGAAAACTGAACTCATCAAAGGACTATGGAGTTATATATAGCCAAAATACTAAAACAAATCCAGCAGTAAATTCTTTTTGTTATTTTTAACGAAGAAAATAAGAAAAAGGGAAAGGTACAATAAGTATTTCAGTTTCAGACAGTAATAAGGGAAGTGGGACCCAGAAATGATGGATCTCAAAATCTAATAAGCAAGTCTTTACAATCATTTAACTCGCGCCAATTTGAACTGAAAACCAAACCTACCGCAAAAACAAAACCAATTGGCCAAACGAAACCAGACATCAATTATCCAACGCAACCCGATTGCCCCATCTCAAGGAGCGTATCCCACACGCGCCGACACCCCAAAAAGAAAAGAATAAATATAAAACCCACATACAAATTATTACAAAATTAAATAAACTCGTGATTATCAATACAGTATATAGTACAGTACCTGAGAACGCGCTGAGTTGGCGGAGGTTGAGGCGAAGCAGGCCGTTGACGGAGGTTAAAATATCCATTCCCCACATGATTATTATTGTTCGTCTGATTTGTGGAGTCCTTATCGGCCCTCACGACCCGGCGATCCACTCGGACCGTGGTTCGGTTAACCGGGCCGGACTGATCGTCTTTCACTTGGATCTTCATGCACCTTAAACGCTTCCGGTTTCCCCACTGCAACACGAAATCAGAAGACGACGGCGTTTGCTTTGCCGGATCTGAGCTGGATCTTAACAATCCCACGTCGCTACCGGTTCTATCTCTGCTATGGTTGGTGATATTGCCATTGTTATTGGTCCTTAAAGAGTCCTTTTCCATCATTTTCTGCACACCTGTCCCATCGTGAGAGTGAAAAGATTAGAATTAAAAAATTAATTAATTTATTTATATAATAATTTTTTGTTAAGTTTTCGATTAAAATTGGTTCAACTTGTGAGAATTAAAGTGGAAGCGCCGAAAGGATAAGAAAAAGGAAGAGATTAGGAGAATTCAGATGTGGCTTTCACTTTAAAAACTTCCACGCAATTTCAAACAAAAGTTGTCTCATCGGACGGCTAGGAATTTTCACAGAAACTTTGAAAAAGAAAATCATTAAAAATTAGTAAAAAATTAAAAATCTCATGAAGAGGAAGGGAAAAAGCAGCCTTATTGTGAAGAAAAGTTGAAGATGAAGAAAAGGCCAAGCATCGAACGGTAAAAAAAAGATGAGAGAAGCTAAAAACGGAAAGCAAGCAACTGCAATTGAGCCATTATGGTAAGCTAATTAAATAGATTGACGGAGAGAAAACGGTTTAGATTTACTTAACAGGGATTTTAGAAAATCCAGACTAGAAATAGCTGCACTGATTTGAAAATTAGTTAATGTGGTGTTCGAAGATGAACAGAGTTAAAACTTCATAGAAGAAACAGAGCATGCGAAGATGTCTTTGGTCGGAGTTTCGATGTAAGGAAAAAGAAAATCATAGATTCGAAAGTCAAGAGAGAAACCAACTCACTCGGTCCATTACAATCTACAAGTTTCGAGTTTTTCTTTTTCTCTTGGTTTCTCGGTAACCAAACGGAAATTCATTGGATAAGCAGAAATGAGAAATTTCAACAAAATCTGGGAAAAGAAATCACAGCTAAAGAAGGAAAACATTTCCCGGTGAAACTTTTAAGGAAGCAAAAATTTAAGGGATAAACATGAAAAAGCTAAATCAAAACAGAGATTTTTAATCTGGAGGAAAAATATTGGCGTAAAAGGTGTAGTTCTTCTTCAAACTGTTTCAGAAAAACCAATGAAGGATTCTATGAAGAAACTGGTGATTGAAATTCAGTGGAAAACGAATAGCACTATCAAAGCGAGATTAAAATCTGAAAACAACTCCAAATGCTTTTCTGAGAAATAGGAGTGAAAATTCCCTTGAGAAAGAAAAATCAACATTCCCGGGAAAACTGAAGTCGGTCGAAGAAATCTTCGATTCTCAAACAAATCCAACAAAGAGAAAAAGCCGATTATTAAAACACTGAGCGTGGTAAAAACAAAAAGAAAGAAGATTTGTTTAACAAAAAGCTTGGTATATCAATGGCGACTCGGTAATGTTGAGGTAGATTTAGAATCGGTGCTCGGAAAGTCAGATTCCTGATCTTATCGTCAGACAATGGCCCCATACCTGAATTACTCAGGCTCGTCCGTACAACTAAATTCGCCAGAAGCTTTGCTTCTTTTAGTATCTGGGTTCTTCTGCTATGGATTTTCAACGAAACAATGACGTTTGAAGCCTCTTCTTCCGACTATCATATATGATGTAAGATTCTAATCTTTCGATAAGTCAGCAATTGATCTGCTATTTGCAGATGAATTCAGTCCACAAAGCAGCTCTGGGTATCTTCGAAATGTATCTGTGAAACAAAAAAATCCAACAAAACCCAAAATTATATTCCAAGAACGAATCGAAACACCGTCGTGTCTGCGAATCTCTTTAACTTTGCATACCTTTGTTTTTCTTACAGATTGTCAAATTTTGAAGAAAACATAAAGCAATCTTCACGATCAGGTATTAGAACCAGTTTAAAAGCTTTCCTCCAATCTCTTCAAATGTATCTGTAGAAACAAAAATGAAGAACACAATTAACTAACAAGTTTTCTATTGTAAATAGAGAAAGAAAATTCATCACAGTAAATGAAAATATAATCAATCTCTGCTCTCTATTACACACCTAACAATTCTCAGATTCTTCTCTCTTTTCTTGGCTTGGTTTAGAATTTAGATCCTCAACATTTGTTTAACAAATTATCATCAGTTTAAAGTTTCTCTTTTTTTTTCCTGGTGAATTCTCTGTTTGGTTCTCGAGAAAGAGGAAGAAAGTAGAAGCAAATTAGCAGAGAAGAAGAAGAAGAAAACAAAAAAAAAATACAAAGGAAGAGTAACAGGGGAGGCTGTTTCTTCTTCTGATAAAATTAAAACGAAATGCTCTCTCTCCCTTTGAAACCATTGTTTTATACCTCCTCCCACCCTCCGTTCACCACAATGATTCAACACCGATAATTCCTCGCCGTTAATCATAAATCCAACGGCTACTATCGCATTCCCTTTTGAACCGTCAACTCCGTCTATCTAAACTCCCCGTTACGGGATTTTCATGTGCCTTTCTCCCCTTATTATAACTCACGGCGTTTATAGATCTAGCGGAATCTTCAGACGACGCAGAAATTAAATTAAAAAAAAAAATTGCCAATTCTAAAATAATGTGCATATTTTTATTTATTTATAATATAGTACTGTTTTTGTTTTAATTTTTCTCGCCAATGGGTGAGGTGGTGCTTAGCACAACAAGTAAACTAATGTTGGTTTAATAACTCTGGTGAACTGACCATGGTTAGTTTTAGCCAGTTTCCTGAATCTTTTATTGTAGGACAATTTGGTAAATCTCAGCTGACTTTGGATTAAAGCGTAATTGTGCTTTCCCAACTTTACTTCTGCCTTTTTTCTTATTTTATGTATGAAGAAATATCCATAGATGTATTGAGAAATCTCGAGGCAATTATGTTTTTATAATATTCTCTCTTTTTTTCCCAATTTTTAACACACTAATTCAAGATTTGCCTATACTCTAAAATATACTCTAAAACTTAGTTAAGGATAAAAAAGGATAGTGAATATATTTAGGTTTCCAAAATTTACCTTGCCCAATTATATCTCAAACACAAACAAAATAAAATGTACCATTAGATGATTGAATCGACTTAATGAGTGAACTTCTTACACGGTTAGATATACAAGTTCAATCTTCTATTTTCAATTTAATTTTGAGTTTGTGCCAAACAAATCAATTTTGAGTTAATACAATAAAAGAATATACTTAATTTTTATCTCAACCAAACTCGAGCCAAATTCAAACTTCTAATTTTTATACGTGATAGCTCAAATGTGTTACTTAGTAGATATAATTATCTCTACTTATTTTATTTATTTAAAAATCTGTTGACATTTTTTTTGTAACCATATATCTAGACACTTAAAAGTTAAACCTAAGCATTTGGTTAATCTGGTAATAATGTATGCTTCTTGATTTGTGAAGTCTCATGTTCAAGTGTGTTCGAGTTGTTAACTCAAATGGTAAATGCATCATATTTGAATCGTGAAAGGTTCAAGTTCCACAGAATGTGAGTATAATTTATTTATTTGTTCAGTTTGTATCTAGTTTATTTAAAGTAATTTTCTATTTTGAGTTGAATTTTCATAAAAATGTTTAAGCGCATAAGGAATAATTTTTATTGCAGTATATAAAATTTAATTATATATATATAAAAAAGTCTCATGTTCAAGTCTCATCATATATATATACATACTTCATGTTGATTTTGTTGATTTATTAGTTAAAATTCAAAACTTTATAACGATGAAAGAAGTTAGTGTGAAAGGGAAAAACGGTCAAAATTATGTTGATCAATGTCATTGCCTAGAGACAGAAAAATATGTACTATGTGTTTTGGATAAACTTGAAAGAACTCATTAAACTTTCGTCCACAGGGCCAAAGAAAAGGATCATAAAGTTAACTCTAATCTTTGGCCAAAATGACAAAGTAGACTTTAATACATTGTTACTACTATATATGCATTATAATAATCATCATTACCATTATTTCCCTTTATACGAGATTTAAAAAATTAGATTCAGATAAGATGCCTTTAGAAAATATATACTGTATTTTTTTGCACTGTTTAAATAAAAAAAAAATTTGCACTGTTTACAGAAAAAAAAATATATACTGTATTGGTTTGGATGGATTGGGATTTGAAGAGTCATGTGATCGACCAATGGATAGCCAAGTTAGATATAATATTTTCACTCTCCCCCATGAAAATCTTAAACTAGTTACTTGCATTGACAATAAAGGAGTATGAGAAATTAAATATGAAAACAATAGAATAGAATATAGACGAGAAATTGTATTTCATTCCATGTCAAAGGAAATGGCATTTCGGATAGCCTATCTGTGGAACTTTGGGGCTTATGAGAGGTGTTGCGCTTAGATAAATCCTTAACTTATCTAATATGATTGTGCTGATGGATGCTAGTGTGGTGGTAAACTTTTTAAACCAAGGGATTATCTCACTCACTTGAATTTTGTTTTGATCCAGGAAGCTTTGGCTTTGCTGAAATGTGTTTGGATTAGAGAGATTACTCATGTGTATAGGGAGAGGAATCGTTGTGCTGACTTCTTGGCAAACTTTGATCAGGATATTTCTCAAGGATCTTTGGTGTTAACGGAACCACCAGCAGAGTTGTTGCATTTGATTTGAGCATGATATTGATGCCATTGCTATTCGACGACTTTAGCTGACTTTTTTCGGCATCTTATGTACAAAAAAAAAAGTACATTATCATAAATGCAAGGAAATAAACGATTATACATTGGAAGATGAACCATCACATAACATATTGGTAGATGA
This sequence comes from Corchorus olitorius, assembly GCA_001974825.2. Lineage (NCBI taxonomy): Eukaryota > Viridiplantae > Streptophyta > Magnoliopsida > Malvales > Malvaceae > Corchorus > Corchorus olitorius. The sequence continues at coordinate 51,063 of AWUE01017547.1, forward strand.
ATCATCTTATTTCGTTAATCACACACATTTATGGACATCCACATAATTAATTTATATTCATAATATTTCCTTCGTTTGTAAGAATAATCTTTACGTATAAAGAATACGTGCAAGAGACTCATAATTTTTTTTTTTAGTATATTTACAAGTTAATCTTGTTCGAGTCAGGTTAGTCCACTATAGGGGTAAAGGAGACTCATAATCTTATACCCCATAAAGTATACATTAAAAAGAAAAAAAAAAAGAGAGAGAGAAGAAGAAGAAGTAGAAGAGGAGGAGGAGGAGGAGGAGGAGGAGAGAGACTGTGGAAAATGAAAATGGGTTCCAAATCCCAAAGAAACGAGGCCCCCCAACCCAAGGGGTGGTTCGACATATTAGGGTCCAGACCACTAACCACAGTTGAAGAGAAGAAATGCCTAAGCGGCTAAGCCCAACTGATGGGCTCAGAGCATGAAGCCTAGATTTGAAAGCTCGAAAGACAGAAATGACCATCACATTTTACTAGCCTTATAAGATTTGTTTATTTATTTTTTAGGGACCTTATAAAGTTTTTTTTTTTTTTTTTTTTTTTAAATTTATTCTTACCAGCAGTAAGGAAATGATAGTTATTTCTTTCTTTCATATATTGTCCATATTTGGTTCCTTTCATGTATCTTTTGATTCATTATATTGTATATATTTTGGCAACCGTTCAAAGTGGAAGCTGGGTCTTGTCCAAATTGGCATTTGTTTTTGTGCCTGGCATATTGAATGGCAGTTTACCATCAAATTTTTGTATGATTTAGCCGACATACTGTGTATGAGCCACTAAGTTGAAGTGGCACAAAAGTTAAAAAAACATGTTGGGGAAGGAAGATTAACAGAATCCATAATATATAGTAACAGGGAAGAAAAAGTGCCCTAAAAGCCTGAAACCTTATGTAATATTCCACTCTTCCCCTTTCTCTGCAAATCTGAGCAATGACCCATATATTGACCTTCCATCTCAAATGTTAGATATATGAAAATTAATCAAGTAAAGCAATGATCCACTGTTGCTCATCCATCATCTCTGTAATCACGTCAGGATGCAACAATTTTTTACTGTGCCTTCCCTTTTATATGCATAATGGGGTCTGCAATCATCCCTAAATAAACTGCATACTCCCCTCCGGGAGCCACGATGGTTACTGTAGGTTAAAACATGCCAAAAGGGCAATCTCTAATTTGATGGAAATGACTACAAGTACCAAAAATCATCCCATCTTTGGTTTTGATTGGATATGCAATGAAATGGAAAGGGCACTAAAGATCTTCACCAGTGGGCAGAAATTTTCGTAAACTTAGGAACATTGCTTATCCATTCATCACATATGGGAGATTGTTCATACAAACATATATACAGGCTTACATACTTAAATTAAGCATTCTGATATAAGAGTTGCTCCTAAACAAATTTTACACAAGCAATAAACCTGAACAACACGCCATAATTGGACAACCTGTATATCACATGATCCAAGTTTTAGCCTTCAATATTGGCCTGTTCTTCCATATTTATGCACTGAAGCCTTTCTGAATAGAGCTCCATTGACCAGACGGAATGCTGACACAAGCTTGTGACGATGCCTCAGCCATCTGTTCTGTCTGAATTCCAGCATTGCAGATATTCGCAATGGAACGCATGTGTTTCATCCCGTACTGGGCTAGTGATCCGCAGTGTGTCTCAAAAGTTCTCACCTGTGTAGTGTGTACATTTTTAGATCACCTTCTTAAGTAGAAATACAAAAGCAAAAACAATAGATAAGAGGCTGAGGAATTATTACCATGCTCTTAAGGCATTTCCAGTCATCCACAAGAGGTTGTCCAGCTGGTCGAACAGTCTTTAGAACATCTGCGCCTCTTTCAATTCCAAATAAAAGCTTGCCAATGAGTTGAATACTGTTATCTACATGCATTCTATGAGACATTGCTTCAACGACCTGCTTTTGGGCTTCAACCTTTCGAACAGAGCCATCAGGTGCCTTGCGATACTGCAAAATATTGGGAGAAAGCCCGAGTGAGAGGCTTGGAATTCTACCAAAGCATCAATTGGAACCTTGCAAATTCTAACAAAGCACTTTTAAACCCTATTAGTCTCTCATATACTCTCCTGCAGTTCATCCATCTTGCATTTTCATTCAAAAGAATTTACACAACATAGCTCTAGGCTCCTGCCTCTTTGCACCCCATAAGGTTTCACCATATCAATCAAAATATAAGATTACCTACCTAAAAACATTTCTTGGCTTTCAGTATTCTACTGACTATACTCATCGGAGACACTCCTCACATCTTTAGGAGTTACAAGAACAGGGTAAGAAAACATCTTCATAAAAGCCAAATTTTGTACTAAACTGATTAACAGACATGTTGAATGAGTTCTGATAATAGTTTCATCTCCCAAATACAGAATATAAAGTTATATCAACCTTTAGGAGGCGACAGTTGACTTCCAATCACCAAATTAATTCCATTTCTGAATGTCTAATTCATGTATTAATGCCTTCATTATATTACAAAAAAAAAAAGGATCAAGTAATTCTTGAATTCAGTATATATACTGAAATCTAAAAGAAATGAGACACGAACCTTATCCCAGAAATGAACAAGATCTGCATCACGCTGGTTAACAGCTTTTGCAGGTGGCTGCAGGGAGTTCTCATCAATAAATGTGAAGTTGTCATTTGCAGGATTTGTACCCAGGTAGAGGAAGAGATGTTCCTTAGCAAGCCCTACATCACCGTATTGCATGACATGGGAGCCATATGCAGAATTACCATTTAAAGTCCTCCTTTTCACCTGAAAAAAAACATCAAAAATGAAGTTTCTTGTCACAATCACATCTAAACAGCAATTCAACATGGTTTTGAGAACATTATAGTACTGAAATATGAGTCGCTGGCACTTGAATCTGATGTGAGAGTATTTCAGAGTGTTGTCTGGATAGAGTTCTGTATTTTTAGATCTAGACACTAAGTAACAACTGTCGGCAACTTGAAAATGGAGTTTTGCATGTTTCAAGAAAAGCAAGGAAAAGATTCACAAAAAATATACTTTGTGAAAACCTTACCAGTTCATACTGCTGGTGCAAAGTCTCTGTCCGCAAGTTATGTAAGTCGCTGCTCATGGAAACAAAATATTTTAATTCACACCAAGATAGATAATTCAACAAAAAGAAAATTAAAAAAGTATTTTCAGCTTGAAGGCTTTAATAAAGTGATGAGGATGCTTGAATTCATACCTATCCTCCATCCAAGCAACACTGTACAAGTCTCCCAAGCAGGTTTCGTACTCTGGAGGAGGACTTGGGTACTCTCCAGGACAATAGGTTCCCCAGCTGCTCTCATCGGCATTTGATGCTGTGGTTGCATAGATATTCAAACCCTCAGGGAGAAGACCCTCGAAGATACTTCCAGACTCACAAGCTTCAAGATAGAATACCTACAAAGTCCATGTAGACAATAAACTAAAATGCTTCTAAAGTGATGGAAATACATCCAGAATCTGACAGTTAAACCAACAACTTACCAAGCTTTTATAAGTCCCTGAAGCATGCTTCTTCTTTAAAGTGTCAATCAGTTCATCAGCGTAAAGATAAGGATAGGTAGGCATCCCTGTATTAACAGAATATGAACCATTAGAAGCTTTATAAACCATGAGGATTAAGTTTCAAGCTGAATACCTAGAATCAGTTGCTTGTAAAATACTACTATTAGTATAAGCTATCTAAGGCGTAAGCTGTAAGCCATAATTAAGAAAGCAACTGCTAATTAAATACTACTAACCAAGCACTCCAGGACCGCCATGGTCAGTGTAGTATATGAAGATATGATCGTTGGGGCCACTATCCACAACTTTCCCGCTGCCGCCCTTGATTGCAGTTTTGTTTCCCAGGATAGCAGCTAAGAAATTGTGAACGGTAACTTCTTCACCAGTATAATCCTGACAGAAAATCATCAAGTTGAGAATTTGAAATTCTGCAATTAACAATATTCTTTTAAATGAAAAAACAGTAACCATGAAAGAAAGAAAGAACGGACCTTAGGAACATCCTGATAAACATCATCGCCATGAGGACTGTTAATGATGATTCCCTGTCTGGGGTTTTCATAATTGAAAGCGATGTCATCGTACATGAAGACGATGATATTTTCATCTTTCAGACCACCCTTTTTCAGGAGTTGATAAGCATGACAGACATCAGCCTGAAAACCATTCAATCAACAATCATCAATCAGCTAATACATATTCAACATAAAAGCAAAATTTTTAAAGGCTTGAACTTTATCCTTAAATTAGAATATTTTATTTAATAATCATGTCAACGAGGAAATATTGGAATTGGGGGAAGAATTAATGACCTGATGCCTGTAATTCCAGTAGCCATTAGATCCAGCAATCAGGACCGCCCATCTCGTGCCAACTTCATCGTCATCGCTTGGACGGAAGAACCTGGAAGCCTCCGACGGTAACCGAAGGACATCTCCGGTGGCGTCTCTGCCGGCTGAGGCGATTCCAGTCACCGATAACAGGAGAAGAATCACACCGGCCACGAGACGGGTCATGATTTGGCCAAGCTTTGATCAAATTTGGAATTGAAAAAAAAAAAGTTTTGATGATTATGTAAAATACAAGACTTTGCAAACAAGATATTAATAAGATTAGATATATCATCAATCATCATGTAGGTGTAGGTGTAGTGATACTGTGATCATCTGTAGCGGACCCACGCTATTCATTTTAAAAGTTAGTTGATGGAAATTTGTGACTGCATCTAGGACGTTGATGCTGGGACCTGTTTATAGTTAACGGCTTTGATGAGAGCGATGAAAAAGTGGATGAAGGGCGGGGTTGAATTTCGTGGGCTACGTGGGACCACCGTGTCGTTTAGTCTTTTACGTAATTGCGTCCCATTGGCGGGCTCGTTCTTTTTTTTTTTTCCCTGAAAAAAGGATTGCTCAATGCTCATTGGACTCCGATTTTCTTGCTTAAAAATGTAAGACTAAAGAAATTTGTTAGCATGTGAGCTTAAGCTAAGACGCACTTTAATACGCATCCGGTTAACAGTGGAATGTGGATGTCTATACTAATTTTTCAATGCTAGTTTTTTTTTTTATTTATTTATATCATTCAATGCTAGTTACATTCATATCTTTTTCAAAAAAACATTTAATGACTAATATCAATTATTATTGTCAAATTGAGTTAAATGTAATTAATGTCTTAAGTAAAGTCTCGAATTCAAATCTTATTATTTATTAATATAGATAATGGGTATTTGGAGAACTTTCCACCTTATATTGCCTAATTCCAAATTAGTTTTTTTTTCTTGGCAAATTGAGTTAAATGAAATTAATGTCTTAAATTAAAAGTCTCGGATTCAAATCTTATTATTTATTAATGTAGATAATGAGTATTTGGAGAACTTCCCACCTTATATTGCTTAATTCCGAATTAGTTTAAGGTTACCAGATTACTTGGATAAGTTGATATCTATAATCTATTGTTATTAGAGGAAAATTTTGTACAAAATTTATACATTACTACTTCACTATTATAGAAACACTAATGAAATTATAAGTATCTTGTTGTTGATACTTACCTAATTTCTGAAATTATGGAAACTATTTAATTCAAGCTTCCTCTTATCCATAAACGAAGGCATGGAGAGATGGAGTGTGTGGCTTGAACGAATCTATTGGAATCAATGTAATGGTGACATGGAGATTGGAGAAGGAATCTCTATCTCACACTCTTTCTTCTAAAATTTCATTTTCTTGCACAGATGATGGATTTGGACATGTCCTTTTGTCTTTATTTTATCAGTTGGAAATTGGGTACAAAAAAAAAAAGAACAGTTGAAAATGAATGTAGACTATACTCCATAACAATACTAAATAGATTTTTGTTCAAAAAATGAATACTAAATAAATTTATGCATCAAAAAACAATTACAAGTACTGTTAGTGATTGAGTCTTTTCACGATGATGGTTAAGTTTGGGTGAAATATAGTATATACTGTATACATATGTCTTATTTGAGCAATAATGTACATTTCAATTATCAATGGCGCGCGCCTATCGTTTTCATGAAACTTTATTTTGTTTTCTAACTCTTTTTCAGACTTTAATGCTATGTATATTGTATATGTATATATCAAACAGATGTTGAAGGTCCAAGTTGCAGCAAGGGGAGTTTCCTTGATAATAATTCCAAAAGGACAAAAAAATCTCACTTTCATCCCATTATCATGTACTTTAACTTGATTGAAGTTTTTGTTTTAGGAAGGCAAGTTTGATGCCCCTTTGGGGTGGTTTAGTGGTAGAAAGTCAAGTGTAAGGTTTATTGCAAGCGTTGTCATGGGTTCGAGTATGAGTAAACACAAGGTTTTTCTCACATAGACTCTTACTTGTTTTCACCGTGTGTTATGATCCACTATTGGCATGGCCCACCACTGTCCACAAGTGTGTCCCTCGACATGGAGTCATCGGGGTTTAAGAGGGAGCGGGGGACTTAAAGCCTCCGGGGTCGATGACTACTAAGTCACCGGTATCCAATAATTACATTCACATTTAGTTTTGATTAATTTGGAATTGAGTCTTATCAGATTTCAAATAAGTAAAAAGCAAACACTTATTTTCTTCACTCACAATATTTAAATATGAAATTTTACTAAATAGATATTACACTCATGATTCAATAATCATTGGTTTGTTTTAATGCTATGAATTACTACTATGTAATATTATGAGTTTGATTGTATGAAATTTCAAATTATTGGAGATTTATAGTGTTGTATATGTCTCAAAGGGAATTGACAGCAAGGATTATTATAAAAAACTTACTTGTAAGATTCATTATCAAAGAAACAAAGTTAAGAAACGTGGCCATGATTCATTCTCTTCACTTTTCACAAGAAAAGGAAAAGGATATTTGTCGAATGTCGAGTAAAAAATGTTTAGGGATCATTTTATATGTATTTTTTTATTACTCATATAAGAATATCCAACTAGACCAATAATTCATCCGTGATACATATTACACCAGAGTTGTCAGAAACTTTGGGCATTATTTATTTTGGCATTTGCATAATTTAGTTAGAGCTCTCGACTTGTTCGGTTTTTCCCATTGATTAATAAAAGATTCCTAAATTTTTTATTAAAAAAATATAAAAATAATAAAATAAAAGATTCCTAAATTATAGAGAGGAATTTGGGGATTTGCATTGTCGATAGGATGCATAAAATCTAAATATATTTAAATTTATTCCAACTTTATATCCTCAGGAAAAAAAAAAAAAACATTTTGAGAAACCCAGAATGCAAAAGGTTGCCCGCTATGTGGAATAATTGGCCCAAAGTTGGCCCATACCCAATTTTCTTATGTCTTAAAAATTTTAAGACATAAAGAGGCCCAAATAATAAACTCAACCCAAGCAACCGCCTCTTGAAACTCTCCCTCTTCCTTTCCCCCCATCAGAACAAAACCCCCAGACCCCAGTCCACACAAAACCCGAACCACCGCACCAGAAAGCTTGGCCGACGAATTTCTCATGTTTTAAAGCGTTTTACAAAGAAAAATTTTGCGATTTTTTTTCCATGGAGGAAGGAGACAGTATATTGGAGGCAATCTACGAAGATGACGATTTAGGAGATGGCGACGATGTTGAGATGCTTGACGTAGAAGAAGGAGAGCTCGTGGATAATAACTCGGGTAATGATCGGGAAAAAAGCGGCGGCGGTGACGGTAACGGTGAAAATCAAGGGTCCCAAAGTAAAAACAAAAGGCGCAGAGCTAATAAGAAGAGGAACAGGAAGAAGAAGGGTGGTTCCGGGCCTAAACCTTTTGATATAAACAGGTTTTTTTTTTTTTTTTTTTTTCTTGATAGTATCATTTCTTTTTTCCCTTTTGGGTTAGTTTGTTTTTGTGAAAATTTCTCAACTTTGGGGGGTTTTGCAGGTTTGTTTTAGACACTTGTAGACGGTTAAAAGAGAAGAAATCTTACATGGTATACACTGCCGTCGGATGTTTGGGGGCTTCTGCAATGAGTGATATTGTTAGAGAGGTATTTTTATCACTTTCAAGCTGTTTATTTCATTCAAATTAACTTTGTGCTTATGTTAAGTTTATGTTTGGTTCTTTATATGATAGTGAAATTTTCTTTACGGCAGCAATGTGTGGTGGTTGCATCATGCCTTTCAATTTCTTCAGAAAATCTGAATGATTAATACCAAAATACAGCCCCATTTTGATGTTGCCTTGTTCTATGATGCTCTGATATGCATGGTTGTGCTTTTTCTAGTTGGGATTAGGGTGCATTGATAACTAATATTTCAGAAGTTAGTAAGTTTGTCTCTTGGTAATAGTTCTGCACCGTACCTTGCTGAGCTTTCCAGTTAATTCAGCCTCACTGCCTAGTGTTTTCATCTTTACAGTACTATCTGAGCTTACCCCTTTAAAATTAACCTCTAAGGAAAGGTGAGAATCTGGGGTTGGGCTGTGCTTCATTTTGAGCCTACCTCTGATAATGCTTGACCATTCTCTTTAAAACACATTCCGCTCTTAACGTCTGATGATCTACATTGTTTTCCCTACCATTGCAGATTTTTCTAGCAGATATCATTTGCTACTTGGAATCCTATGCCCTGAGCTGAGATGTTGTTCCTTCCATTTAGGTTGTTACCTTTTTTTTTCATGGACTTGCACCACTCAGCCTTGATGGAAATTATTTAATCAAGTAGATTTTCACTCATCAAACAGTCTACTCTTCTTTAAGAATGGATAAGTTCAAAAATTAAAAGAATGTCTTTCATGTCTAAATGCTTAGATGGTAAGATAATGGGAAAATATTGAATCTTAGTTCATACTATTGCTTGATTCATCTTAATTGTAAATACAACAATGCTTGATTCCTTCTTTTGGTGTCTGATGGTGTGATTCATTTCTCCTTGCCTCATATAAGTGATGTCTTAAAGTCTTCACCTGCACAACCATTGCTTGAGCTGTAAACCAGGAATAGTTAGTAGAAATTCATAGTTGTTTCTTCATTGTGTCATTTTACAATATTGCAACTTTCTGTTTTTGTTACATTTTCAGTAATTGGTTAAAGGTGTAATAGTAATTTTTGTAGTTTAGGCGTTGAGCTAACAATATTTTCATCATTTGCCACTGTGCCATCTCTCCCTCCTTTGTTGCTTTGCTTTATTTTCTTTTTCTGCCATTGTTGTTCCTACTGGAATTCTATGATGAAATGTAAAGGTCTCAGGTTGATGCAATTCAATCTTGTGGAGGTCAGATGACTGCTGATGGAAGACGCTGTCGGACAGGTGGTGGGGTACTATGGAATATCATAAAAACCCGAGAACCAGCTGCTTACCGGGAAATAATGAAAAAAGCCAAGGAGTTCGAGGTGTGTACTTAATAGGCACATAAAATGCTGCTGTTCTTTTTCTTGTAGACTACTCAAAATGTACATGTCTGCATGAGAAATATATGTGGGTAGCAGCAATGTTTTTTGTGGGAAAACTTAGTATAGTTCAATTTCTTGTTTTGAATATGATAGTCTTTTGAGTTCATTCATGAATCATGATGACTTCCTATGTGATTGAGAGGCATTCAGTTTGTGTTTCATGTTAGTGCCCATTCATTGCTCTTTATTCTGCAAATGTTAATCTAAAGTATGTGCTCAGTGGTATATTGTATTTTTGCAGAAGCAATTTAAGCAACAAAATATCAGACAAGCACCGGCACAGAACAAAGAGAGCTCCTCTCAAGGAACAGCCTCTGCACTCACTAGTGGGTCTTCCGCAAGTGTTCCAACAGATTCTCAATTAATACCTCAGGACTCAGAAGAACAGTTCAGTGCTGAAGGAACACGCAAATCTGTTCACGAGAGGATTAGGGTCCCTGTTTCATATGATGACCTTCTAGGAGAGGATCCAAAAGAAGATTAATGCGATCGAAAAATTGGAAATTTTGCTTGGCATCAGTTTTTTGCGTGCATAATCTTGTTGATATAAGGGATTATATTCTTTTGGACGGCTACATATGAGATCTTTTCCCCCACTTGATGAGAGAATTTCCAAGTTTATTAGTTATTCTCGACTCAAATTTCATTTTTGGAGTAAAAAATTTGTTGCAAGTTCCTTTCAAATTTCATTCTTGTCGGTACTCCGTACTTGTTACTACCCCTCTTTGTTCCAAATGCAAATTGCGGTTGCTTTGGGTTCAGATTATCTCAAATCAAGGTCTTACAAAGTTCTAACTTCTATTGAGAGTGGATACAATAAATGTGTCCTATATATCGTCGTCTATTTTCATTGGTCTGTGACAAGTAAGAATAAGAGAAGGAGCACGGATCCATGTTATGAACAATGTTATTCTCTGTTGATCTTCTCTATTAAAGTGTATGCAATTAGCAAAAATCCAAACAAAACAATGAGTACTTAGGATCTTGGTTGGATCTTTGAAGCAGTCTAATTTTATCATTAATTTGGAACCTTCTGGTTCACCTCCATACCGTAGCTTTCATGATTTTATGGGGTACTTTTCATATATATCATTAATAAAATCAGACATGATTCATCACCGAATCTGACTGTTTTGTTTTCTTGGCAATGTACTCATTGTTACAAGACTATCTAAAAACCTTCTTCTGCGACAAAAGGCTATCACAAAAGACAGAGGAGGCCGAAAACCAACTAATTTGGATGTTGCTCCTTTTGGAGGAAGAGGCAAACCACGGTGCAATCATCTACTTTTGAAGACGGAAACTTCCTTTTCCAGGAGGCGGCGGCTGCCTCCACCACCGCTCTTGCCGCTGCCTGCTCGCTCTCGGCCTCCATCACTATGGAGGCAACTTGGGTGTTATTGAGCACATCCCATATCTGAAAAAAACAGGACAATAGCAAAAATGTTCAAAATTCAGTCTTACTACTGATTTTTTTTTTTTTAATGAAAAAATCCTTATATATTATTCCATGGAAATGGAATTTACCCCATCGGTTGCAAGAACTATGAACTGATCATTTGGAGCAACTCGGTGATAAAAAATATCAGGAACGGCAATAATTCCATGGTCCTTGAGTAGGAAGTCGCCGAAAGCTCGAGACATGGCTAGTCCTGGAGTATCTTCATGGGGCAACCATACACGCTGGATATGCGGTTCTTCCTTTAAAGCAAGTACCCTACCATTGCAACTCCTTATTCTTTCGGCTTCACCTGCATTAATTTAAATAATTGATCAACCACTTTATTTTTTTAAATGAAAATGGACGGTTTGAACAAATCATTTACTATATAGTAAAGCTCTAAATTCTGAGCTGTGATTTCCCAATATTATACTATCAAAATTACGTGTAGTTTTTCTTCATGGGGTACGAAAGTGTTGAAATAATTGGAAGGAATCGTTTCCAGGCTTCATTTGCTTCATCAGAATATTCAAAAGAATGGAAATTAAAAAAGGGTCTTACTTGGTAAACCAGGCTTTAGATCAGTGGTTAATTGAACAGCCTTGATCCCTTTCTCGGTTGCTGTTCCCAGAATTGCCCTTGAATCTCCCAGGTTTGCAATAACAAGATCTTCACCCTTTACAAGAAAAAGAAGATGGGAGTAACTTTTTAGTAATTTGCCAAATTAGTTTCAGAAATCATGAATCTGGGAAAACACTTAATTAATTACCTGTTTGACAACAACAACTCCAGTGGATCCACTGGTAGAGCAATCCAAATTCTCTTGAAGCTTAATTTCCTTGTCCATCACTTTGAAAGCACTGATGCAAGCCTCTTTCCATTGGGAATTCTTGTCATCCGCTGTCGTTTTGGTGTTTGCTAGAACATTCATCTGGTTTAGCAACAGTGTTGGAAGCCGATTTCTGACCATATTGCTCACTATGTGACCATTCTTTCCATGACCATCAAAAACTCCACAAAAAGCTCCACTTTCCATTCCATAATCCTTCACCAACAAAAACACCACAAAAAAAATTTAGCAACTTTTAATGATCAAAACCAAACAAAACAGAGTCTTAATTCAACTTCAAACCTGATAAAAAATGGCAGCATCCTGGTTAAGTCCTTTGCTTCCTTGCTTGGAGTAAAGAGACCCAAATCTCAGAATTCCATTAGAATCAATATTTTCTGCCAAGTAGACAACATTTTCCTGGCAGTCTTCAGCCTGATGAATCTCTGAAGATGCAACGGATATGCAGATTCCCATCTCTGGAAGAGAATTTTCTTTTTTTCTTTTTGTTAATTATTCTCTACCAAAGAGAAGTCACCCACAACTTTAATTAATTCCGATGACTTTGTAAAACAGTCTCCTGAATCAAGTATTTAAGGACACCCTTAATGCGCATGTTAGCAAAGATAATAATTAATTTTAGCGCCATAGGTGGCTCCCAGTGAGCTGAAAATTACACTCTATAATTTAATTTAATTATTATTAATTCCCCTGTTTCATTTTTTAATTTTGGAGTATTATTCTAGGCTACCCCAAGATTCACTTAAAGAGGCATTTCTGAGGTGTATTCTTGCCAATAATGTTATTATTATATCTTGGATGACATATAGTAATTAAGTTAAATTAACCTAAAATTTTAATAAGCAAAGAAAAATTCTTCTATCCTCTTGCAATTTTCTCATAAATAAATATATATTTTCAAACATATTAGTGGAGTATACTATATATTTTCTATTCTCTTGTACTAACTTGTAAGCCTTTTCATATTATTATTATAAAATAAAATTATAATGGTAAAATGAACGGTTGGTCCCTTCCAAAAGTTAAAAAGATTAAAGAAGGCTGGTTGACAATTGACCAAGTATACTTTAAAGGGGGGGGAAAGAGTGGATCCAAGGCCAATGGAAATTAGTTAACGTTAACTCAAGTACTCAACAGCTTTCAGACAGAATTATGAAAAGATGCATCATAATGTTTGGTCAACTCTTAAACAGAAAAACAATTAATTAAACTAGTAGTAGTAATAAAAAAACTTAATGCTACTCTTAATTAAGAGAGAGTAATCATGGTTCATAATAGATTGCCACGCATGCAACAAGTGGGAAAGGGACTTGTTTTTTAGGTTTACGTCAGGCTTGTTCATTGCTTAATCTGATAAAATTGATCATGCGAACGATCATAACCGTAAAACTTGTGGACTTTGTTTCTGATCGTTGGATTATCAAACTTGTTAATTATGCAAGTTGACTTTTTTTATTTCCAGACAATGAGATGGGTCCCTGTCCGAATTAGTTGGATTTTGTTTATGCTGTGCCGTTTGAAACACTGCAGGGCTCTGTTCTGTATGATTTGAGGAACAAGCATGTCGTGTTCGTGTAGTTTCGAAAGAAGCAGATTGAATTATTAAAAAAAATGAATCTTTTTTTATTATACTAAATTGAATCAAGAAAAACCAATTAGTTTTTTAGTTGGAAAATGATGGTACAAATAATTTTACCAAATATCATATGGTCGGTTGATTCCTTCACAAAAGAGAAATAATGAAAAACCCACAAAATGAAAATTCTTCTTAATCAAGATTATTATTTGATAAGTTATATACCCTTCTGACTGCCAAGTTGTTGCTGCTTGGGATTATCTGTTGATCAAATGGATGGGAAGAAAATTATATCTTCTTTTTTGTAGTTGTTTTATTACAAGAACAAGAATGATCAAATCAATTTCAATAGAAAAATCTGATAATTTTGCCGACCACCCTGCCTCCAAGGACCATTGACTGCATTTTAACAATTATTTACTAGAATTTTAATTTTGTTCTCAAGACTTCATGGAGCGTTGAAACAGTGGGATTCTCATCCTTTAAACTCAATAATTGATTCCTTGTAATAGATAATTAGACAAAGAAAAGCCCACACGATTCTCGTATCATTTTCTAATAGAAGTCTCATATTCGATAATTACATTGGATTTCGATTAATTTGGAGTTAGCCACCCAAATGAGCCAGCATTTTAACTCCGAGTCTCATTTTTGTTGGCTGAATTGGCTAATTAATAAAATGTATTAGCTAGACAGGCTAGAAACCTATACACACGCGTTAATGATGACGAGGATGCACATAATACCAACATTGTTGATCCTTTGCCATACACTTTTATAAGCACGCTTCATCTTTCTGCAGTCAAATGTTTCATCCTTCTCCTACTCTATCCTTACATGTCAGACTTCCATTTTTTTTTCTTCAGTGTTTTGCATCAGTAGTTCGGATAACCAAGACATCTTATCAGATAAAGAAACTATATCTCTATGTATCTGGACTGCTGACTTTAATTCAGTACAATAAACTTTTTCTGATTCTTTAATGGAAAAACATTTGTGATTGGGAACCTTCAGATTTCCAGATAAGATTCTCAAATTAACAAGACTTGTACAGATAAGGAGCATTGCTGTATTAGCAAAGAATAATCCATTATTATACAATTAAGACCAATGTATTATTAAGATTAAGCATGCCAGAAAATAAAGCCTAAATATGCACACATTATGTAGAGTCTGCTAAATGTCGATGCAAACCATGGCCTAAATGATGGATCTAAGGTTTTTGTGTCTGGTGCTATTGCAGTATTGCACATGCTTTGTCTGGTATGCTCTGCAAGTAAAGAATCAAGGATAGCAAATGCTAAGATGGATACTCCTGCAGTTCATTGCAACATGTGAAAAAATTCCTTAACAAATTAGTTTCATGAATGATTGATGCATATGGCACTCAATTGACACTGCAGCATGAAGCTAAAACATAAAAATGGTAAAATGCCCCCATTGCATGAGGTATAAGATAATGAATATTGCGTCTTATATATCAAATGAAAGAGTTTCATGAGAGCGCACAAAAAGGGTTTAATCTAATCTGTACAGAATGTTTGCAAGAAGATTAATATAGGTTAGCTTGTCCATGTATCTTATTTCAGCACATTCAGAAATCATACTGCTAAAACCGAAGGATAAAAAGCAACATTGAACTTTGTGGTTTGTCTTGATATTCTCTCACTGGCTGATGGATACAACGACACTACCTTCAGTACCTGATTCAGCTGGCTTCTTAGCAAGGGCCTTGGGTATATCACAGTCGTCTTGAGGGCAACGCTGTTGAGGGTGACACAACAACATACACATAAAGCGGCAAAGGGTACGTGGTAGCCCTTGTCCACTCTCATGGATGTATCCTTCATACTCACTAACATGTTCAAGCGCCTCGACAAGTGCATCATACACCGCCTGGGGACTGTTACCTGGCGCAGGCTTGTCATGAAGGTAAATCACATCCATAGTGAAGGATTTCAGGTTTACATCAAAAGTATGATGGGGTCTCATTGATGATCTGCAGTAGATAAGAATCTGAAAAACCAACAAAATGCCACACCAGGTATTAGATTTTTGAGGAAGAATGAGGAAAAGTTATACTACTATTCATCATTTATGCATGCACCAGCACAACTTCCTCTCACTTTATAATCAAACTATAGCAATTCACCTACTGAACTTAATTGCTCACAAGAAACAAGAAATGGGAGCAAACCAATCATTCCTAGAAATTCATTCAACAAACTATATGCATTGAAATATAAACAAAATCAACTAAGCAGGTGTAAATGTAATGCCTATAATTGATAGAAAGATTTAGAAAATGAATGTAATGGAAACGGACCACTCTCAAAATCCGGTTCTGGGCAAGAGATTTCTTTGCTTCATGAGCTGCCATGCGGAATAAATTGGTGAGATCTGCTTGACCAGAAGAGACTGTAGTCGCCGAGAGTGCCCGAACCGCAGCAATAGTAGCCTCAACATCACTACTGAACTCTCTTCTAAGCTGAAAAAAAAAAAAAACCCACAGAAAAATTACTAAAATGAGTTTTAAAATGAAATCCTAGATTAGTCCCTTCTATTTCCCACAATTCCAATCAATCTTCAACAAAAACAATAGAAAATGAAAAAAAGAGACCAAAAATGGAAAGTACCCAAGAGGCGGATTTGGCGAGAGTGGCAAAAGCGAAGCGGTGATCGGGATTGATAGAGAGCTTGCAGTTGACGAAGAGAAGGATGCCTTGCTTTATGGAATCCAATCTGGTGACTCCCGCTGTTTTCATTTCAACAAGCGACTCTGGATCGACATCCACGCAGAATATTATGTCCTCGTTGTTGATTCGTGTTGGTTTCAGACTGTAACGCGCTGCTCCACCCACCGAAGCGTCCCCTTCGATTCCTTCCATATTCATTTTCCCTCGATTTCCTTCCTTGGAGACTGGAAAAGACAGCAACCAAACAAGGGGAAGGGAAAGAGGAGGAGAAAACGGGACGATTGAAACGCTGCGTTTTAGTCTTGCAATTGAAAAGCAGTCTCTCTTAAACGGCGTCGTTTTTGGACGCGGGAATAAAAAGAGAGTAAAATGTGGTTTTTTTTAGCCGCATTTCTTCTTCTGGAGTGTTCTTGTTTGGGTTGGTTTCTTTCGATATTGTTCATCTGTTTTGGGATTCTTTGCTTTGTTTGGCTGAGAAAGTGAGAGAACGAGGAGGAAGGCGAAAATGGCGTGTACGCATGATCACAGCTGCGAAGATCACGATTGTTCGTCTAGTTGGTCTCTTTACAAGCATATCGACCTCTCCAAGGTCGTTTCGCTTACTTCTTTTAGCTGTAAATATTTTGAAGATTCAGCTGTTTTCGCTAATTGATAGTTCTAGTATGCTTCTTTTAATCTTTCAACTCTCCTCTTATAAAGGAATTGGCATATTGCGTTTGTTTATGGGAATTTTGGTTGTTGTTTAGGTAACTGCTTTAAATGAGGCTAATCCTGGAAGTGTTAAATCGGTGTTTAAGGCCTGGGAGGAGCGATTGAATTCTTCTGGGGTAAATTTTGTTATTGTTCAGTTAATGTATGAATTATTATTGTATTCAAAAATTTTCGCATGGTTGTGTTAATGATGTTTTGTAATTGTGGCAGGAACACTTGGAAAGCAATGAGGGCGATCCTGAGTTACTCGTTTACATCCCGTAGGTTGCTGTCTCTTGTGTTGATTTAATGCTTTATTTTATGGATTGAAGTGTGCTTTCAAGTTCATGCCTTACTCGCATTCATTTTGCTAACCATTATCTACATCTTCAGTTTTGTTTATATGACAAGTGACCGTCATAAAGTTTTTTTGGGTGAGTCTTGGGAAGCATGATGATTTGAATGTCAAGGATGTCAATTTCATAATTTGTATTGTAGTGAAATTTGGTTTACTATTTTTGATTTTTCTCATACTTTTACATTTTTACTGCCATGCTCATTGCTTGCTAACTCAATGTTTGTTTGCAATCTATATATTGTGAATCAAGTAATCTAGGCTATTTTTTCATATTCATATCGTTGAATGGATCTTGATCATTGTGCATATTCTTGGTTTGGAATCTTTTTTTTCAAGAAGTGCTTGCCTAACTTGTCATATACCTTTTGGGATTATTCTAATAGATTTACATCAGATGTTAAGATCAAGAGCATATCGGTTGTTGGTGGTGCTGATGGAACAAGTCCTTCTAAGATGAGAGTGTAAGTTCATATGACTGAGCAAGTGGTTTCATCGCTTCTGAAATGGTTAATCTGCAGTTGGTAATATAGGCTAATATTCAACATTGATGCAGTGGATAACTTTAAAGCAGCTTTAACACTGAAAATCTCTTTGATTTTGTTTTCTCCAATGAACATAAGACTGTATATTTGTAATATTTTGAGAAGTATGTCTGCTGTCCATAATTTTTTTCAATTCTTCTTGATCAGGTTTATCAATCGAGAGGGGATTGACTTCTCTGATGCTCAAAGCATGCAACCTGTTCAGGTGTTGTTCATCTTCATCTTCCCTTGTGATGAAATATACTGATAGGTTTTGCATAGTTTACCTAAAACATCTATGTTTTCTTTCAAGGAGTGGGATCTGGTCGAAAATTCGCAAGGAATGTTAGAATACCAGACAAGGTATGTACTTATCCCCTCGTACAGAGATTATCCTTTTTAAGAGCACTTCTGATCCATTTGTGAGCACTTGTGCCTGAAGACTTGTTTTACGTAGCACTGAGCCATTGTTAATGCTAATAGAAGAGATCAAAGTTGCATAGGTCTGTTTCATCTTCTCTGTTTTCTTGTTTCTGCCTTTCTGATGTCATACTCGTATGTATATTTAGGTATTCAAAATTTCAAAGTGTGGCAAATATTACATTGCATTTCCCTGATAGTTTTGGTGGTGACACAACTCAAATTCAATACATTGGTTTTAAAGGTGAATCCACACAGGTAATTTCCCTTGACAAAGCTCAGATTCACATTCACTGCCAGTGCCGTTTCCTTTCTGTTCCCCCTAATAAAATTTTGATGCTGATATAATGTTAATTTCCTTGATATGACTGACAGTTGAAGAGGGATGTCGTTGCAACAATTGTTTATGAAATTACGCCCAATCCTTCTGATCACAAGTAAGTTTGTGGTCTTTACTTAATGGTTATGTGCTGGGTTCAAAGCGTGTCCTACAGTCCTAGGGATTTGAGCATGCCTGGGTTCTTGTTGAATCTTGAACTGTTCGGCTGATTGGTATACAGTATGTCCTAGAATCTAGATGTTATGAACCTTGCCCATACGTTAAAATGGTAGGCAATATTTTGAAAGCTGACATAGATAGATATGTACTAAGCTTTTTCTAAGATCATGGAGTAAAAGGTACTAGTATTACTCTGAATAAATTTCCTAACATTACTACATCATCATTATGATACTTAAATACATATAACCTTGTTTTATTTATATAAAAAATATATTCTTGGTGCAGGACCCGAGCTGAAACTGGTGGAGGCTTTTCTCATGTGGAATAAAGACTTCAATTCATGCTATCGGCGGTTGTTGTCAACAACCTGACTGCTCTCCGGCTCTCTATATACATTTGTTGTTAATGCAAATTATGTTCTTTACCAACTATGTAACACTAACACAAGATTGTATGCTTCATATTGTGGGAAGGATGAAATTGTTTAAGCTTTGAAATGAGAAAGTCAAAATTTGTAAGAAATGAGGAATCAGCTATTATCATTATGGTATCGCCCTGGTTTTCAACATGGGATCCTTCTAATCAAGTTTTGGTTGATTTCTCGGACTTACAAATACAACATTTTACACTTTCTTGGGCTAATAGACTTGAATCCTTCGAGTCATAGTTTGTGTAAAACTAATGAGTTTTATCATAGAAAAGATACATTAGCACTTACCATCTCTTCTCTTATGCTTGGATTAACATTGGAGTTTTGGCTAATCATTAATCAAACTCATTTTAGACAAAACTGATCAATTTTGGTGGCTAAAATTTGTTATTCTTTATTGAAGAAGAAGAAGAACCAATGTCATTATCTTCCCTTTTTAGGCCTTATGTTTTGTTAACTACTTATAGTCCTTCCTTTAATCCTTGACTAAATAGACTATTAAGAAAGCAAGCCAATACAATTTGAACTTCGTTTCCTTTTCTGTTGTTTCCCACGATTCCTTGATCAGAAATTAAGTGGCAACATCAGAATCAATTATATACGAGGAGAAACAATAGAACCACCCGCAGAGGACTTTACTATGGCCTTACCTTAGACAAAGATTTTTTTGCTCGCCTCACTTAACTTCTGAGTTCTGACATCCAAATCTCCACGTCCACTATCCAGCCGTTTAGCCGTTTGGCTTTTTCCATTTTTTTTTTATAATTCATTTACTTATTTATATTTTATTACTATTTTGTTCCACCTCTGTCTAAAGCGCGGTTCAAAAGTAGTAGTAGTATTTCAGTAGAGTTAGGGTTTTAGCCACCCACTTGCTTCAAAGTCTTCAAAACCTTGCACTTCCACATAGCAAACGCCAGAAACCCAGAGAATAAAGAAAACTCTTGTGTAAGTGCTCTTATCTTCTTCTTCTTTAAATCTTTTCTGTTTTCAATTAAATTCGTTATCCTCTTTGATATTTGTCTTATTAGAGTCTATCTGACTTATGCCATACGTCTTCAAAAGGTTTTTTTTTTCTTTCTTTTTATGGGACTGGTTTATGGATTGTGTTGTAATTTATGCTATACTATATCAATTAAGCTTTATTCTGTAGGATTTTGTAAGTGTTGGTCCTTTTTATCGGTTCCTGCAAGAAGTTCATTATGCAAATCAAAATTCCCTTTTTTTCTCTCTGTGTAAAGGTCTTGAAAGCTTTTTTATTTTTTACTTTTAGCAATGAGATAAGAGGTTTGCATATTAATTGAGCTTTTGGCTTGAATTATTCATTTTGATTTTGTGTTTTATTTGTAAATTCGTAGGTAATTTGTGAAGGATACTAGTGAAAAGCCATAATGCAAGCTTGTAGTGGAGCTGCGATGATGGGTTCTTTGCAACAGCCCATGGGAGTCAATAGACCAGCATTTCCTTTGAGAGGGTCTGGTATTAGTGGATTTCCTCATCAGATTAAGCTTATCTCAGTGAAGCCCTGCAGAGCTCAGCTTGAAGGGAGCTTAGTTACTGGGAGACCTCCCTCCTCAGTCTCTGTCCCTGTGCTTGAAAGTAGCTTTGTGGACCATGGCCTCAGCGAGGCTGATCCCGAGGTTCGTGCAATTATTACCAAGGAGAAGGAGAGACAATTCAAAAGTCTTGAGCTCATTGCCTCTGAGAATTTTACCTCCCGTGCTGTGATGGAGGCAGTTGGGTCATGTCTCACAAACAAGTATTCTGAAGGGCTGCCTGGTAAAAGGTATATCTAATTAAGCAATTTCACAGGTTCTTTTTTGTTTTTTTTTTCCTCCATATATCTAATCGTTTGTACCTGTTTATTGCAGATATTATGGTGGCAATGAACATATTGATGAACTTGAAACTCTTTGCCAGAAGAGGGCTTTGGCAGCATTTCATTTGGATGAAACAAAGTGGGGTGTTAATGTGCAACCATTGTCTGGATCTCCTGCTAATTTTGAGGTTTATACAGCAATTCTTAATCCACATGATCGCATAATGGTAAGATACTTCTGTCTGTTTGAGGTTCTTAATTTAACTCTGTCTCTTGGATAAGACACAGATCAGATGTTTCTTGATGTAACTGGTACAGGGTCTGGACTTACCTCATGGGGGACATTTATCACATGGATTCATGACTCCTAAAAGACGAGTTTCTGGAACATCAATCTATTTTGAGTCAATGCCTTATCGACTCGATGAATCCACAGGTTAGGCATCCTTATTATTACACTCACCAAGTTTTTAGTGATTGGTAATTGGCTTGGTGTTTGATTCAATTTGTCTCAATTTTGGAACAGGCCTTGTTGATTATGACATGCTTGAGAAAACAGCAACTCTCTTTCGACCAAAACTCATAATTGCTGGTGCCAGTGCATATCCTCGAGATTTTGACTATCCTCGTATGAGAAAGGTAAATATTTATGCTTTGTTTTGTAATGTTTACCACTATTTGGTGAAAACATTTTCTTTTTAGTGTTTTGCACAATTTCCTTATCTCAGCTTATGACTTATCAGAATTGATATCTGTTGGAAGATTGCAGACTCTGTTGGTGCATTTCTAATGATGGATATGGCTCATATAAGTGGACTTGTTGCTGCTTCTGTAGTTGGTGACCCCTTTGAGTATTGTGATATTGTGACAACAACAACACACAAGGTTGGGAATGAATATTTTCAATTGCACTTGTGCATGTAAAATTTGCATGACATACTGCCCTAGACAATTATGCCTGTCCAAGTATTGGTCTGTAGTAAGAGTACTATTAAAGTTGTAGCATGACTAATCTCAGATGATCTTTTCTGTTGTCTAGCTTAGAATACGATTCTGCACTTTGTTTGGATCATAGTTTAGTTGTCATGAGCATTAGAAAGATTAAGTGAAAATTAGTTATTTCCAAGTAAACTTGCCAAGACTGTGGTCTCTTCCAAATACTTTTTATTTCTTCATGTCCATGTTTTGTAATCTAATTAATTTTTGCATAATTCCAGTCTTTGAGAGGTCCAAGGGGTGGCATGATTTTCTTCAGGAAAGACCCTATTCTCGGAGTTGATCTAGAATCTGCCATTAACAATGCCGTTTTTCCCGGTTTACAGGTTAGTTTGACTTGTCTCCTTCCCTCACATATAATTGGACTTTTAAACTGAGGTTTTAGTTTATCCGTTATGTGATTAGTTATAAAGATGAGAGGTATGTCATCTATGCAGGGTGGTCCTCATAACCACACAATTGGTGGACTGGCAGTTTGCTTGAAGCATGCACAGTCACCAGAGTTCAAGACTTACCAGAATCAGGTACTGGCCTTCAACGATAAAAAATCTCAGTTCAAGCTTATGTCCTAATGATCTGGTCTAATATGCGTATTTCATCCTGCAGGTAGTGTCTAACTGTAGAGCTCTTGCTAGCCGGTTGGTTGAACTTGGCTATAAACTGGTTTCTGGTGGCAGCGACAATCACCTTGTACTCGTGGATCTTAGGCCTTTGGTAAGTCAGCATATGCAATCTTGTACCCTCATTGTAGTACTTGAATTAATATTCTGATACTCTTATAGATGCCTTATGCTTTGTTTTTGTTGCCTATTTTTATTAATCAACAACTCTTGCAACAGGGTATTGATGGGGCTCGTGTGGAGAAAATACTCGACATGGCCTCTATTACCTTGAACAAAAATTCAGTGCCTGGTCAGTTTTCTTCTTTTTGTCTTTGTTGTCTTTACGTTCTTACTTCATAACTTCATTCTTCCTATATCAGCAGTACTTAAACTTCTCAATATCTGCAGGGGATAAGAGTGCACTTGTACCTGGTGGTATTCGCATTGGATCACCTGCCATGACAACTAGAAGATTTACTGAAAAAGAGTTCATCGCTGTTGCCGACTTCATCCATGAGGGTGTGCAAATAACTATTGAGGCTAAAGGATTAGCGTCTGGGACAAAGCTCCAAGAGTTCCTGAAGTTTGTGACATCTCCTGATTTTCCCTTGGCGGATAAGGTGTCAAATCTCCGCAATAGAGTTGAAGCACTTACAACCCAATTCCCCATTCCTGGTGTCTAAATGGTCATATGGTGCACTTTACTAAGTACTGACGAGAATTGAAAGTCTCAGAACAAGTTGAAGTCCAACACAGGGTTTTAGAAAATAATTCTTGAATGTATTCATAAATTTATGAAAATTTTGAAGTGTTATGAGATCTTGTTCACTTGATAATCTCCATATAGTAACTACTTGTATTTGGACTTAAGTTGAAATTTAGCCACATTGTTCTTGAGAGAAGGTGACAAGTTCATTTCCCAGCATTTTATGGATATAACCTATTGCGAGCTTGGTTTAACAAGTATGTATTTAATAATCATAATAATATATTTTTTTTTTCTAAATCTTAGATATTTAGAAAATTAACATATAATAGTGAACATAGGATTTTTCTTTCTTTTTTTTTTTTTTTAAAAAAAAAAAGAGAAATGCTCATATTCCTATGTTCTTCTTCAGGACTTCAACCAGTCCCAAATTAACTTAAAATTTTCTTATATTTTCTTATATTGGGCGTTTATGTTTAAGTTAAGCCATGCCCATAAACTCAAGAGCAAACGGGCTCAATAAGGCCCAAAATGGGTAGCCTAAAACGCTAAATAGCTGAAAAAAGGGCCAGTCCAAAACAAACAACGGAAAAATCCCTCCATCCGAATTAGGGTTTTACAAACACATACTTCTTCTCAAATTGATACCCTCTAGTTTTTCCTTCTCCGTCTTCACTTCTCTTCAACGAGGACGACACCCTTCCCCTGATTTTCTCTTGGGTCTTACTCCTGAGGTAAGAGTTAATGACTATTAATATTTTTAGAGAAATTTGCATTTATGGGGTTTTTTTTTTCCTGGTTTTTCACGATTTAATCCTTTTGTTCGTCGAAAATCTGGTCTTTTGCGAAGTGGTGTGAATGATGAGAAGATTCAATATTGTTTCAGTTATCCCTGTCTGATCACTGTTGCTGACAAATTGATATCTGACACAACACCTTTAATCAGTTCTGTCTGCTTTGAAACCAAGAAAAACTCTTTCAGTTAACTGTTCTCTACATCTTGCTTTCGTTGTTATTTTTTCTTTAATCGTGGAGTGATATAAAGTTTTTGACTTTGTGATTCGCAGTTTTTAACTAATGGCGAAGAAGAATTCTTCCAAAACGCCATCAAAAGCGGCGGAAAAAGAAGTAGAAGAAACTGTTATAGAACAGAAGAAGCCGTCCTCAACGCCTAAAAAGGCCGGGAATGAAATTGATGAGATATTTGCTGGTAAAAAGAGGAAGAAGCCCGAGGAAAAGAAGAATGAGAAATCAAATGGTGATGAAATATCGAAATCCAAGTCAATGAAGAAGAAGAACAAGAAGAATAAAGAAGGCAAAGAGGAAGGAAGGAAGGAGCCACGGTCTTCAGGGTCTCGTAAGAGAACTGGAGATGGGTTTGCTATTTACACTGAAGAAGAATTGGGTATCAATAAAGCTGATGCTGGAAATACACCCCTTTGCCCATTTGATTGTGATTGTTGTTTTTGATAACCCTGTTCTTGGTTGATTCATTTTTTTAGTTTAGGTTCATATTTTCATGTTATTTTGTCATGTCCATTAGCGATTTTGACATGCTCTGCTTGTTGTATACTACTAATTTACATGAGATGGAATTTTGATGCTCTGCTCATTTTGGATAATGCTCGGTTTCTTTCCCAACTACAAAGATATTTTTTTATTCTTGTTCTCATGCAAAACGAGCGAGCAGGTGCCAACTAGAGAAATTAGACCCAAATCAATAAGCAATTTACACCTATTGTTTTTTAACATTGCATTCATTAGATTTAGACCCTATTAGCAAATTACCTATATATTGTTTTAACATTGCTTAATGAATGCTGTATTGAACTGGCCTAGCAACTTCAGATTGAGAAAAAGTAGTCTCGACCCATTTCTTTAGCCGTGGAATCAAGTCTATAGCATGGCCTCAAATGGTAGTTAGCAATTTTGCATATGGCTCTTATTTGGGATTGAATATTCGTAAACAAGAGACTTTTCATTACAGATTTTATATTTACACCGATCTTTGCATAAAAAAGAATGCAGGAAACAGATTTTCTTTACAAGGTTAAAACAATTGGTAAAATATCGCAAATGAATACATTTGTCACTTGAATTCTAATATGCCTAAATCCCTGTTATCCGAACCCTTGAAACCAGTTAAGAAAGGAATCTCGGGCTCTCGGCTTAGATTTAACACCCAAAGACTGTATCCAAAGAGAGTCAGCCAGAATGCACTTGCAGATCATACAGCAGCCTGCGATCAGTCAAAAGAAACTGTCAGGTAACTAAAACATAGTAAATGTGATTATGTGATAAGGGGGAGTATAGTGATTGACTGAAAATGTTGCTGAAAAATGAAGCATTCCTAGCATTGACATGATAAAAACAATTTCAAGCTATCTTCTTTCAGCTAGTTTCTATGGGCTCCAAGCGGCAGACTAGGCACCATGGAAGAAGGCACTCGCTGCTGACTCGAATGTGGAGCCAATAATAACATAACATTCGAATTAGTAGAATGGTTTGAGGAGTTGCAATAATAAAGTGAAAACATTTAGCTGCTATTAATTTGAAGGAAACCATAAAAAGCTGGGCTCCCTCCAATCGTGTAAGTAGCTTGCTTTGGGCACCATGCAAAAGGTGGATTGCTATTGTAAACAACAAACACCCGTGTCTGACTGGAGTGCCCATTAGTCACAAAAATTAATGTAATTTAAATTTCATCATTAAAAGATTTGGAAAATGTAAACGGGTCATTGTGTCATGAAACAATGGTGAGTTAGTTCCATGGGTCTTCTCCCGTTTATTTAACATTAATCTTGGCTCCAAGCGGCAGTCAGGTTGGCCATGGACTGGCACCTGCTGTTGACTCTGTTTATGGAGCCATTAATTAATTGCCACATTTTGATCGTAAAAAAATCCCCCATTTTTTCAAATCAAAACTACAAAAACAGGGGATTAAGAAGAAACAAGAATGATGAAAATTTCCAGTATACCTGAGTAACTATGCACTCAATGGGACTCATGATCCCTTCTTCGTGGGAGGAACAACCCACCAAGGTAGCAACAAAATTTTACCGTTTGATGCTACATTTTACCTGTCAAAGGGCAAATCGTTCATTATAATCTACTCAAAACTCAAAAGAACCAGAAAAACAAAACTTAAAAAGAAAACAATCCAAAAAAGAGAGAAAAAAGACAGAGAGTATTGAGTATTAACCTTGGAGGCAGGGCACTATGCAATGGTGTGGATAAAAGTAGGATTAAATTGCTGAAAACAGAAAGATTGCAGGTGGAACTGGCAAGAACGTTCAACATCCTGAGTGCAGGATAAGGCTTGGAGATTGTAATCTAAGATATGTAAGATAAAAAGGCAAAGCGAAGGGAACTGAAAGAAGTGAAACTGAAGCAAAGGTGAACTGGAAAAAGTGGGAGGAGAGATGAGGAGGCTGCAAATAGAGTACGATGTGGCTCATAAGAGGTACTTAAAACTTGCTTTTATATACTGGTTTCTCCTAAACCCTAATACACTGTTTTGATCGGAAATTACGAAAATAGACACTGATGTATTGCGACTAAATTTACTCATCTTTTATTATAGTTTTTATTATATAATAATATATGACTAAAGGTTTAAATAGGGCCTGATTTGTAGGAAAAATGTCATTTAAGGGTCTAAATTTCAGAAAATGTTAAACATGTGCCTAATCTTTTTTTAATTTGGGTTAAATAAGGACACTTCTATGAGATTTGAAGACATTTTCAACAAATCAGGATAATGAGATATTTATATATATAAACTAGAAAGAAGCACTATTGCCAAAAAAAAAAACTAGAAAGAAGCACATCCCATTATCCACAAATTTCATAGAAATGTCCTTATTTGATCCAATCGAAAAGGTTGGGCATCTATTTGACATTTTCTGAAGTTTAGATCCTTAAATGACCTTTTCCTTAAAGATCAGATCCCTATTTGAACTTTTAGCCTTTTATATTTATTTTAGAAATTTATTTTATTATTACTACCATTTTTTTTCTAAATTATCTATCAATATATCATGACTTTCATATGCATTTGTTAGAAGAGTAAGGGACTGTAAAGCAAAGAGTGACATCTTCATTAAAATTGTCATTTTATTATTCTTTTGTTTTTGTTGTTGAAGGAGATATTTGACAAGGATTTAGGTTTTCTCTACACATCTCATACTTATTCATATATATATAGTATAGTAATTCTTAAATCACCTTTGAAAAATCAAGTGGAGTAGTTGCTCAATTGGACTACTCTAGGCTTTCTTCTTAAAAAATTGGACTACTCTAATATTTGACACATGAGTAAAAAAAGTTTGATATATCTATTAAAAAACTCAATTTTCTAATTATATGTTGAGAAATTACAAAAATCAATTTCAAATTAATCAAGACTTATAATTTTTCGATACCAAAAGATCAATCAATATAAAAGATACTCTAAAAAATAATCTTCTCATAATTGAGATGGGAGAAAATTTCAAAAATATTAGTATAATCTAAAATTTGACTTGTTAGTATTATTTTTTTTAAAAGAAAAATTTGACTTGTTAATATTATTTTTTTTAAAAGAAAAATTTGACTTGTTATTAGTAGATGTGTGTGTGTGTTAGTTAGTTAGGCCACAAGGCCCCCCAACTACTCACTTTGATCGTATCGAAGACTTGAATTGAATCAAAACGACGTCGCCTCGTGGCTGTATAGAAGAAGTATTCAAGTTTGGTAGCGGAAAAGAGAAGCACCGCCTTAAGTCCTACCTTCTTGGAAGCTTCTACAGGGGTTTAGGCCACCACCTCCATCATCAACGTCTCTCCTTCTGAATGAAAAATACGTGTACTCTTCTTAACGCACATTTTATTTGACTTTCCAATTTTCCCAAAACTAGTTTTCGCCATTTTCTTCTCAACCAACTCTTATAAAAATCTTTTTTAAACCCACCAAAAAACCCAGATTCCATTTTTTATTCTTATTCGTCCCTCACTTTCCCAATTCTGCACCTTCTCCGTTTATATTATTATATTGTCCTTTCAATCGAAAAAAAGTTCTTTGGATCAAAGCTATGGAGGCAGCATCTTTTTCTAGAGTTCTTTCCAACATCAAACTTTCTGGTTCAAATCATCTGCTTAATTCCGATTACAATTTTTCAAGGTGATCTTTTGGTCCTACTTCTAGTTTGGGTTTATATTTATGACTGAATTTTAGATCACAATTTTTTGTTTAAATGGGTACGAAGCTTTGTTTGACGATGGATAGATTAAGTTTTTGGACTTAACAATTCCCAAATTTTACGTCTTTGTTAATTTCTTTTGTTTTTTTTGTTTTTGGGTTCCTTTTTCAGGTCAATTCCACGGAGCAGACATATTTCCTGTGTCTCGCGCCATTCCTCTGAGGGATCAAATGATGTTGATAAGCCTTCATCTAAAGCCCTTGTCCTCTCGATTTCTGACTTGAATACTAACAATTATAGCGTTCTTAAAGGATCAAATCTAAGAAAAAATCTGAACTTGCAAACGAATTGCGCGGTGGGGGTTTGCACTTTCGGTGAAAATGTGTTTGAATCATCACATGCACATGCCACAGAGGAGAAGCTGGGAGTGCTACTTTTGAATCTTGGAGGCCCAGAGACTCTTAACGATGTTCAACCCTTTTTATATAACTTGTTTGCTGATCCTGTATGTTAGCTTTCCTATTCCCATTTTATGTACTTTATGCATACATTTTTGGGTTTTACAATTTTCAATGTTTGTGCTAATGGTGATGTTGTTTCTTGATGCAGGATATAATAAGGTTGCCAAGGCTGTTTAAGTTTCTTCAACGACCGCTGGCAACATTGATTTCTGTACTTCGGGCTCCCAAAAGTAAAGAAGGGTATGCTTCCATTGGTGGTGGCTCACCTTTGCGTAAAATCACTGATGAACAGGTAAAGTTTATGAATTATGATTGTAAGAAATACTGTGCTGTGTGGGAGTGAACATATGTTTCTTCTGTTGATATTTTGTTACAGAATGTGCTATGTTACTATGTTCCGTGCTTTATAGTAAAACTTTAGTGGTTTGCATGTGAGAAAGTGTAGTAATAGCTAGAGGGGTTTGTTGCAGGCAGATGCTATCCGAATGGCTTTGGAGGCAAAGAATGTACATGCCAATGTATATGTTGGAATGCGCTATTGGTACCCATTTACTGAGGAGGCAATTGAGCAGGTTGGTTTTTTTGATAGTCAAATTAACTTGGATGGGTCTTGAATTTCCATCTGTCAAGTTAAGAAAGACTTGCCATAGCTTTGTGCAAGTCTTCATTTTATATAACTATGCCTTCAAATAGCATCAAAATATATCACCTATTATCTGTTTAACATAGAATGATCAATCTTCAAGGTTCATTGTGTCTATATTGCTAAGCACTTATTTTATCCAACAGATTAAGAGGGACAGGATAACAAAGCTTGTTGTCCTGCCTCTGTATCCTCAGTTCTCCATCTCCACTACCGGGTCAAGCATCCGAGTTATCCAGAATATATTTAGGTACGAGATTGATATTTATGTGTTATAGCATTTCTGCTTGAAATCATCCATTACTTTTTACCTTTGTGAATTGCACTGAGTGAGGGTTATATTTCAGGGGAGATGCATATCTATCAAGACTACCTGTTTCTGTCATTCTTTCATGGTATCAAAGACAAGGTTATATTAGGTCTATGGCTGACTTGATTGAGAAAGAGTTGGGGACATTTACTAAGCCTGAAGAGGTTTGTTTGTTTGCCGCAGACTATTGTGTACTTTTTATGCTCAAAATGATTATTTAGACTTTGACATGTTGAAGTCGAGCTCCTTCTTTGTAATTGATTTTAATACAACTATCCCTGATACTTTTTTGAACTTCAGGTCATGATTTTCTTTAGTGCACATGGGGTGCCTGTCAGTTATGTTGAGGATGCTGGAGATCCTTACAAAGATCAAATGGAAGAGTGCATCCACTTAATTATGCAAGAGCTGAAAGCTAGAGGAATTGGAAATGATCATACACTTGCTTATCAGGTTGGTTTTAGAACTCTAATTTCTGAATCACATGAAAAACAAAAACTTGAAGCTTGATTTTTTCTTGCTCCTATTCTTCCAGAGTCGAGTTGGGCCTGTGCAATGGCTGAAGCCCTACACTGATGAAGTTCTTGTTGAGCTTGGCCAGAAAGGTGTAAAGAGTCTTCTAGCTGTTCCTATAAGGTACATAACTCATAGTTTAAAGTAGCTGTATTTGATGTTTGCTTTGAAATGCTAGATTATCTAGTGAATGTTAATTTTACATCATCTCAAATTGCAGCTTTGTGAGTGAGCACATAGAGACTCTTGAAGAGATTGACATGGAATATAAAGAATTGGCTCTTGAATCTGGCATTGAGAACTGGGGTCGTGTGCCTGCTCTGAATTGCACCTCTTCATTCATTACGGATCTAGCAGATGCTGTAGTTGAAGCTCTACCATCAGCAAAAGCCCTGTCATCAACTTCAAGGGACACTGCTGAAGAAAGTGAATATGACCCCTTTAGATACCTTGTCAAATTGTTCTTCGGTTCAATCTTGGCATTCGTTTTGCTACTGACACCAAAGGTGCTACTTGCATTTAGGAACCATCTTGTTTAAATGATGATTAAGAAAAAAACTGTTGTTCATAGAGAATAGAATCAAATATGTTAAAGGAGTTTGCCTCACTTTAAACCTGAGTTATAGGAAGAGTTGTGATGCCCCTGATTTCGGCATATATACAAATCAAAGATTGGATTTTTTTAGATGTAACTTTCTGAACCAGGAAATTTTCTTCCTTGGGGATTTTGCTGAAGTGTAACCAGTGATAGTTGCTACCAATGAAATAATAAACTAGAAATGCATTCTTCGTGGCTTTCAATAGTTTTGTTTTCAATTACAGATATATGCCACCAATCAAAAACATGGTTTAAGAATTAAGGCCGTTGATCTATTGCCTTTGAAAGTGTCTCAATTTCTCAGAATTTTCATTTCTTCGTTGATCAAGATGTCTCAAGTTAAACCAATGTTGAATCACCACCGATGTAATACTATACCTTATAATCCGTTATTCATTTAAGCGATGAGATTTCGGACGTATAAAAGAATACATAATAATTCATAGTAAGATTGATGTTAAAAGAAATCCAGATATTGACAACTTTTTGGGTTTTAGCTGACATGATTATAATCATTCGTGCATGAAACAAACGGAAAACTAAGTGAAAATTACCCAATAGAGCTTTGATTGAAACCAGCAAGATTTAGAACTTGGTTTGGATCAACACTCAGAGCGCATGCAGACGTCGCATAACGAGCATAGTATATGGAACTATGGAAGGCGATGGTTTCTTATTTCCTAATCTTTGAAGAGGTATACTCAGGCTGCTTTACAAGCCACACATTTTTTCAGATATATCTGCCACTAGGCTCTAACTATCATGGAGAAAAACATAGTATCCTAAAGAGATCCAACTAAAGCGCATAAAGAATGAGATGAAAGAAGATTACTCCAGTCTCCAGGGTAAAACATCTCTTATATTCAGGGACATTAACATTCAAAATACCTTCAGCGGGTTGGGAATTCGAAATTGCAGTATCTAATCATTTATTCATCATTCATGCGAGGAAAATGGAATGGGACAATTGGTGAAACAAATGGCTTGTTGCTAACTCAGTTAACTTTTTCTTTTATAGAACAAGACATTGTAAGTTTTCAAGACAATAAAATGATCAAGTATTTACGGTGAAAGCTTGATCAGTTCAAAACTCAGAAGCTAGTCTTGTTGAATCACTACTCTAAACATGGTAACCGGTGATGCTGAACCCTCGACCAATAATCTCTCCAGCACAGAACCAGGCAAAACACTCTAACCCAAATAGAGTAGCAATTCCAGCATCCTCAATCTTCAATTCCTTCCTGTTCTTCCATATATGCTTGACATAATCAACCTCCTTCGAGAATGTCTCACAGCGGCCAGGAATACTGCAACAGATCCAACACATTCATATCATCAAAAACTATTTACTGTCAACAACAACCAGATAGCTAATATGCATTTATAGAATAAGGAACAAAAAGAGAAACCGCAATCAAACAACACATGCCTTCTTTGCTTCTACACATCCCCGACTGTCAGGAATAGTAAATCAGTAATATACTAGGAAAGTGACAAATTCAATGGATCAGCAGGAAGGTTTGATCAATGCAGGAAGCATGATGGCAGCCGATAAGATGTTCAAAGGCAAAGGGAATGAGAACAAATGATGTCGGGAGAAGTCTAGACTGACAATTAACTCTAAAATGCAGCCCACGCCTTTTATTTCAACCCGCTGCCATGCTTGAGCATAGCATGATTGTTGTAGGAGAGGTTGCGAAAGTCGCAATGCAATGACTAGAAACAAGGACAGGGGCCCTCTCCCTTTCCCTTACCCTTTCCCTTCAACTTTGACACCATTACTACTACCAACATAAACTTCCTGCTCAGACCTTTTACTTTTCAGCCATCATATCCATTTCAATCAGAAATAAAACAAACAATCAAAACAAAGGAACCACTAAAATTACAACATAGATTCCATCTGAGTCCTAAACCTTTTGGATTGCCCTAAATGCTGAAGGGGTTACCTAGCTAGACGAGTGTAGAACAATTGCTTTGACAAAAGGTTGCATTTCTCAATAGTGGGTGGGTCTTGAATGTATTGCTTATTCTGCTCCAGTAGCTGCTTGTAGTAGGCAGGCCCATTCTTTGCCACAAATTGAGATGCCTGAGTTGCTTTGGACTGCAACTGAGCTAACTTTGATGCCAACGCCATCAGCTTCACAAACAAACTAAGATTTTAGTAACCAATTTGATACCCAGATTTAAAAGGTTATCATTTGTATACAATACATCATAAATCAACCAACACAGTTTCAATGCAGCATTGTTGTTTATACAATTTTAAGCCATTTTCCAGAATTCACAAGCCTAATACCTTAACTGAATCCAGACGCTATTGACCTGAAGGACTAAATTGATTCATCCATAACTTTAGAGAACAAGCGAAGGGACAAAATCAAAAACCATGAAAAAGCAAAAGAGACATATTCAGCTGGGCAGCGGTAAATTAATAAAAAAAAGTCACCAAATTCACAGAAGAAAAAAGAGAGAAATATTGAAAAATATATCGCTCCATCGCAGAATCTAGGAATTAAATCAAACAGCAATTAAAAAAATGATTTTTTTTTGAAATAGTCAGAAACAAGTCGAGAGATATATATATATATATATATATATATAAATCTGTGGAAAACTAAAGATTAAAGAGTTGTACAAAAGAAAAAATAGAGTCTAAGAATAAAAAGAAAAAGAAGGTGCATTACTATCCGAGATTCTGAATGAACCGCTGTTACGTTTTGCCGATATGAGGAACTGAAAGAAAAGGGTATAACAGAGGGAGAAGTAGGGTTTTTGTTTATATATTTATATATTTATGTAAATATACTGTAGTATTTTTCTATCTCAGCAGTCAGCAGTCAGCAGTTAGGTTACAGTGCGGTGAGCCCTCACACTATTCTGCAGTTAATTCGCCACGTGGCATTATAAGGCATCTCCTCTCTTAAAAAATACGAAATTCCCAAAAATATTAAAATGTACCCGTAATTTTACTACATTTTCGATTTTCCTCACACCACACATACTCCCCCTCTTTCTTTATACCTGGCAGACGAAGCCAGTACTCTTCCGGTCCCGACGTCGGAAGCAACTAGCGAAATTACGATGACCAGACGCCGCCTTCTTCCGGTCGCAGGAGGCCGACAGGGTTCTCCTCCCCAGATTCGGCTCCTCCTTCCTACAACAGAGTCCCGCCACCGCTTGACGGCATCGAGATAGAAAAGCAGCGAGCTCAGGAGATTGTTGCTCGCCTTACTCTCTCCGCTTCCTCCGCTGGCGCTGAGACCAAGCGCCCTCGTGTCGAAAACGGCTCTGGCGGTGGATTTGATGACGAGAAAGGATTTAACTCCGCTCCTTCTGGTATGCCTTATCTTTATCTTACTCTCTTTCTTTCTTTCTTTAAACCTACTTGCGATACGTGTTCTTTAATTAGATTGTTTAAGCTAATTTTTGAATCTAGGGTTTCGAATCTTTATGATTTGTATGTGCTTTTTGTTGGCCCTTTGCTAGAGATGCTGTAGCTTAGATCCGATTCTTGAATGTTGTTACAAAAGGCAATGAACAGCTTTAATGATGCAGATGTAAAGCCTATCTCAGACTCTGCTTCCTCAGCTATGCCCATATGAAGGTACTAGCAAAAAGATTGACATTCCACAGATCATGGTTGGTGTTATAATGGGAAAAGCTGGAGAAACCATTAAATAGGGCAAATATTCAGATTCAACGAGATATGGATGCAGACTCCGATTCTGTGACTAGGCCTGTAGAGCTCATGGGTACCACTGCACAAATTGTTAAGGCAGAGCAGTTGATAAATGATGTTCTTGCTGAGGTTATTCCTGCTGCCTTTTCATTAGTTGTGTGAAACTGGTGCATTGCCTTTCTGCAGAATATTTATCCAATTTTACTGTTTTAGACTCTTAATATACTTAGGAAAACATTTTCTCCCTACCCAACTCACCACACTTTACCACTACATTCCACGAACCAAACGCAACCTTAATGAAAAGTTACATTCTAGATTTGAACTCAAGAATTCACTTATGTTCTCTCTTTTCCTTTTTAGGCTTTTACATTGAAAAAGGTGAAATAAGAAGTTTAAACAAAATCAGTGTCAGCATATGCAGCCAAAGATGGGGAGAATGGATTTTGACTATCAGGTTCTAAGTTTCTCTGATATCTGAATATTGTTTTGATTCAGTTTTAGCTAACATGGAAAGTTTCTTGTAATCTTGTTACCCCAATCTGAAATGATGATATTATCTTATTCTTTAGCTAATTATGATGAGATTTCTGTTTTGTAGGTTCTGTACGATGCATTCTTTAAATATCAGACAGAGTCAAAGCTGACAACTCATGGGCATCTCTATCATGAAGGGAAAGATTTTGAGGTACTTTTCTGATATTTCTTCATGGATATTACTAGGCTACCTCTTATGTACTAAATTGGTACATGTGTCAATTGATCTTAAATTGATATACAAGAATCTGAACATCTTAGGGCTGTGAGTTGAGTTGTTTAGATTACAGGGGCATAATCGGGATAGCTATATATTGGGAATGTTGCAGATGAAAAGAGTGTGATCTTGAATTTTGCAGTAAATATATACTGGGTTCTGGGGAAACATTTTTATTTTGCAGTAGATTTTCCATTGTTTTAAGCTAACATTGTTTGTTTGGAGTACATGTTAAGCCGAAGAAGATGAAACCTGGCTCTCTATAACATGAATTGAAGCTCTTGGTATGCAGAAGGTGCTACACCACCATGCTTATCAATATGCAGGTTAGTTTTGTTAACTATTAGTAGTTATAACATTGAGTTTCAGCAAGTTGATATTATATCAACTTGCAATTTTCCCTTACAGAGGTATGGTCATCCGCCATCGTCCACATTTGAAAATATATCAGGATTAAATGCACCCATCCCTTCTGGAGCAGGCTTTGGTTATCATTTTGGTGGCTGGGACAAACCTCCTGTAGATGAGGTAAGTCTTCTAGAAGTTGTCTATATATGTATATATATAAGAGATGACTTTTCAATATTTCTTCTTTTCCTTTCCTTCCTCCCTTTTTTCAATAATATGCTTCCTGAATACCTCTGATTTTTTTTATATGTTGGTGAGTTTGGTGACTTTTGTGTTTTGCTTTCTCAAAATTATGTATATACATGGTTTGCTTGAATATGGAAAAACCTTTTTGCTGATCTTCAATTTTGTAATATGCCTAAGCTTTTAGTTTTTTTTTGGGAAAGGGTTTGAGTACTACTAAACCCCCCACTAATTGGGGTATACTACCTATTTAAAAATGGCACACTAGCAATTGGATATTGGTAGTACCCTTAGTAGTACTTGTAACCTCGTCCTTTTTATTTTATTTTATGAAAGATACTGGTTTGTTTGAATAAGGTTCAGGTTTTGATGTTTAGTTTTCTTACTTATTAGACTCCATATATGCTCATGTCTACAATTCAATATTTAATATGCTTGAAAAACCAAGTATTTCCACTTATATAATGCTGTGCACTCTTTTTTCTTCTTCCTCCCCCCCCCCCCCCCCCTCCCTCTCCTTATTTTACCTGTCAGTATCATGTTCAAACCTGAAATGTCATCTTACACGGTTTTTATTTAGCGCAGGGTGAAAGCCTTGCTGAAAACCAATAAAAACTTGTAGCATTCGGCAATTATGGAGCCAAAGCTCTCATTGTTCTCCTTCAAGCATTCTGCAATCATGGAGCTGAAGCTTTCCTTGAGCTCCTTCATGGTTTCACTGTCCGGATCATCCTAACTCCTAAGCATCCCCAAGCCCTCTCAAATCAGAGCATTGCAGCCGCCAACTGTGATTTTGTTTGCCATCCTTCACCTACAAAGGTAACTTGGGTTTTTTCTTTCTTCTTTGTGTGTGTCACCATTTTACATGGGTATTCATGTAGTACAACAGGAAATTATGTCCAAGTTTGATACATTTCTAATCAATTCAGATATTATAAGTTATTGGAGGATTAAATTTAGAGATTTTAACTTTCTTAAGGTATCTTTTCATTGCTGATCTTATTAGGTTTAGGGTTCATTCTATATGCCATAGATTTACCTGTAGTGTTTACTTCTATTATAGGAAAGAAAAGGTGGCTGGCGTTATGTTGATACAGGGCAAGTGCTGATTGAGAGTGCATGCTCTGTGGATCGAGTAGAAGAAGCTTTGAGTAAACTGTTACCTATTCTCCCTAAGATACAATATTTTCGGTTTAATCCAGGTATAAATTAACTAGCTTTCATCTAACCCCCTTCTAATGTAATCCTCATGGAAATCTCTTTTGTGATAACTATTAACTCTTTCATTTAACCACCTTCAAGCAGTGTACTTCCAGCTCATAGAGGCTGATGTACTTCCAGCTCCGTTCATGAAGCTACCTTTAACTTATGGTCATGTAAGAACACGAATTGCACTGATTTATGTGTTTCAATGTTGGAACCTTTTGTTAATTTTGTTTTATAGAGGTATTTTTCCTTTTCTACGCAGGGATCTTCAGGGAACTGCAGTTGCCTTTCTCCTGCTTATGGGCTTAGTTGGAGCCACGCATGTATGTCTCTTTTAATTATTTGGCTTTATAGATATCGTATCTCTTCTCACTCGCGCATCAAGACTGTTTTGGTTATATCGCATCTCTTTTCACTCATGCAGCTGTGTGCAGGTTCAGAATTTATGTTCAATTACTACAACTGCAGATGTATGCAGATATTGCGTCTTGTCTCACCATGCACGGTTAGCCCTGCACCATTTTACGTTCATCCAGCTTTGTTCAGACCTGATACATGGATCTTACTCAGTTTGAATACAGTGCAGGGTAAAGCTTTGTTTGAATTCCAAATAGGAGCATTCAGCAATGACAAATCCAAAGTCTCCTTGATCTCCTTCAGATTTTCACCATCTGGATCATCCTAAGCAACCCAACAGCCTTCAAATCAGAATATTACAGCCACTTAATCCTCTATTTTTTTCTTCCTTTTTTTGGGGGGGCCTGTAAAAACAGAATCTTTTCTTATTTAAACTATTATAATGTTGTGCTGGGTGCTCTGTGATTTTTTTTGCCGTTTGTTGACTGTTATGAATCATGTTGCCATTGCATTGATTTGCTTGCTGTGATTTTCCTTTTTATGCTATGATGGTTTCTTGATAGTGTTTCTTCTCGTTTGCAGTTGGCAGTTGTCTTCCCATTGGAGCTGAGTTTATCCCTGTGGCAGCAAGGATTGCCGTCAAATTTGCTTGCTGTGAGTTTCCTTTTTCTATTTTGATGGTTTCTGGATAACGTTTTTCTCCTCTGCAGTTGTCTCCCCATTGGAGCTGAGCATATCCTTGTGGCAGCAAGGATTGCCTTCCTGTTTCGATATATCCCTGTGGGTATTGGTGAATGGTACTTCGAATGGGGTTACATTGAGGGCCAATGTGAATTAAGGCAAGTTCAATGTGAATTGGGAAAGTTGAATGTGAATAAGGCAAGTTCAATGTGAATTGGGAAAGTTGAATGTGAGTAAGGCAAGTTCAATGTGAATTGGGAAAGTTGAATGTGAATCAAGGCA